>JABUQX010113168.1:10000-25707 GCA_015478945.1 Trachelipus rathkii
TTTATAAATACTATTTATATAATGTTATATATATATATAATTATATATATCTTTTTATTTTAATATATTATTAATTTTAATATTATATATGTTTTGTTCCCCTTGGTAAAAGAACGTCTGGGGTTAATGGAGTTTTAGTGACGCCCCTTGCCGCGTTAGATTATAGGCGACATGGCATATAAACTTTAAAAACTGCTCTAGTGAAAATCATTAGATTTTTAAAAATTTTCACCTTTTTGTTATATTAGGTGGAATAAGATAGCGCTATGTATTTTATATATCACTTAATAATATTG
This sequence comes from Trachelipus rathkii, assembly GCA_015478945.1. Taxonomy (NCBI): domain Eukaryota; kingdom Metazoa; phylum Arthropoda; class Malacostraca; order Isopoda; family Trachelipodidae; genus Trachelipus; species Trachelipus rathkii. Next base: position 10,297 of record JABUQX010113168.1, read on the forward strand.
AGTAGAGTTAGGATAATTGAAGAGTTCATTTATGATCGATATTTTACAACGAGTCGATTTTTATTGGCTAGTTAATTAAAGTTTAGTTTGTTCTATTAACTATAATTTATTTACTAGAACAAAAAATCAGTTTTTTAAATGAAAAAATAAATATACAATGGTATAAAATCCGTTATAAAATCGGAGATATTTTTTTATATTTAATTGAATAGTTACTATGTGAAATAATAAAATTTTAAAGTTAATCAAATTGCGCACCACAAAAATAATTTCTTTCAAAGTGTAAATGTAAGTTTGAAGGAGTTTTGTATGATGAAGGTCGGCTCCGATGATTCTGTTGATTAGAAAGGTCTCTGATTTTTGAGAAATATCAGTACAGTCGTTATCGGCAATTAATGTACGCGCGTTTGCCTTAATTTAGCTCACTGGGCAAATATTGCATTCTCTAACAAAGCTATTATAAGGATCATTTGCAAATCATTGTCTCTTTTAAGATATTAATCTGCATAAATTTCTCATTGAAGGATTCTTTGACGAATAATTGAAGTTATTTAACTGTTTTGTCAATATACGGAAACACAGTTTCACTCCTCTTATGTACTTTAATTATCCCAATAATTTACTACGATAGCATTTTTTCATCGTCACATCTTCAGTATCAAGAGAACCATGAATCATACAAAGTATCAGATAACACATATCATTCAGTTAATGTCTCTTTTAAACCCTCAATTATTTCAAATAAAATTTTCTTTTTGTAAGGGAGGCCAGTAGTAACAAACACGATATTGGACGTAGTTGAAGGTCATCATTTGACCACAAAGCAGCTTTTTACCTCCCTTGACCTTTTTTGACCGCCATGCCCTTGACCGACCTTGACCTTTTTTCGGCCCCCCTTGATCTTCCATGGTCATTTTTTGCCCACGGTATTTTTTTTGGCCAACGCCTAATAATTTTTTTTGGCAACCCTAAATAATTTCTGGCACCCACTAAATGTATTTGGCAACCCTAAATTTTCATGTCAACGAACTAATTTTTGGCAACCCTTCGAAGAAGGTTTGCGCCCCCCCCCCCCTATTTTACCCCCCGCCTAATTTTTTCGGACCATGGGTCAATTTTTTGCCTCACGGAAACAGTAAATTTTTGATATGTCCTTATAGGGCTTAGCCCCTTTTGTGTAAATGTCCTATACCTTGATCCTAGGCCTTCTTTGGCAGGGCGACCCGCCAGCCCGTCACCTGCGCCTCCCAGTCCCTCGCAGCCCGTCCCAGTCCCTCTTAGCCCGCACCGCTCCCTCTCAGACTCCAGCCCGTCGGCGTTCTCCGTCCGTTCCGCTGTTGCGCCCGCAGGCGCATTTTTTTTCGCGTTTCCCTGCCCGAACGTGGCCTCCACCAGCTTACGATATACCTATCCTAAGCAACCACACCTAGGCCAAAACTAGAACCTCCATTATTGTTACGATAGCGAAAACATTTCGTATTCTTTTAAAACTTATACCAATTATAATATATATTTTATTATTATATTATTATATTATGTATATATATATTATTATATAATAATATATATAAATATTATATATATATATATATATTTGTATAATATATATTAATATTTTATATATAATATTAATATATATATATATATCTTTATATATATATTTACAATAAATGTTATATTTTAATTACCTCTTGGAATTCGGGTTTTAAAATGTTTAAAAACTAAAAGATTTAATCACAAGGTGGCCAGCCTGGTGACTAAACTTTTAGTCTTTTATTTGCCCTAGCACTAGGGCTTCCACCTCACCGTTGGCAAAAATGGGATTCTAAATAATTAGGTTAAGAGAAAAAACCTCTTACCTATAATAAGAAACTTCAAAGTTTTATTTCAAAAACTCATGCTTCTGTTAAATATCCATGATATTAATATGAATATTCACTTCCTTAGTTAAACTGACATGTAGTTGTAATATTTAACTTAATTAGTTAATATATCAAAAATATATTTAAATCTAAATTAATAATTCATAACATAAAAAATATTTATTTAATACTTTTCTCAGAATATGAATAAAATATTATTATTTGTATGGGATAACTATTACAATTTATTTGTTCCGTTACTGCACATTATATATTTTTTATAATATTATATTATATTATTATATATATATATATATATATTATATATATATATTATTATATATAATATATCTTTATTATAATTATATATTTAAAATATTTATATTTATTATATACTTATTTATATATATATTATAATAATATTTATATATTATATTTATATATAATAAATAATATATATACTATATAATATAAATAATAATCAATAATAATAATAATAATTATATATTATATACTATATATATATTATATATTTATATATATATATATATATTATAATATATATATATATATATATTATATATTATTATTTATATATTATATATAATAATATATATATAATATTATAATATAATCTATTTATATTAAATAAGAGAAGAGAAGAGAGAGTATGATTGAGAGTAGAGAGAGATTTTGTTCGGCGTTGCGCCAGGTCATTTCAAGTGCAATTACTTCCTATCCAGAGAAATGCTCCAATATGTTTAATAAAATTACTTCCTTCGAGTTTAATATAATAAATAATAATAATAATAATAATAATAATAATAATAATTAATATATAATTTATTAATATAATAATATAATATATAATATATTTATATAATCTCTGAGAGAGGTTACCAATTAGTGGATTTTTACTACTCCCAGTTCAACCCACTAAACCAAACATGCTCATGCACAAATCATACAAATTTGACTTAGTCGCTATTATATATATATATATTATAAATATCATATATATATATATATTATTATAATTATATATATATAATATATATATATATATAATATTATTTATTATATATTTATTATATTATTATATATTATTAATTTATTAATTAAGAGTAGTAGTAGAGAGAGAGAGAGAGAGAGATGAGAGAGAGAGAGAGAGAATTTTTGTTCGGCGTGCGGCAGACTATTTTCAAGGCAAATTACTGTCCTTCAATGCTCCAATGTTTAATACCGTGATTTAAATATATAATAATATAATAATATAATAATATAATATATAATAATAATTAAATAATAATAATTTATATTTAATAATTAACTTAATATATAAAATAATATGATAATAATAATAATAATAATATATAAGTATATAATCTCGAGAAGCACCAAGTTGGATTTTTACCTCTCCCAGTCAACCCATGTCTAACCAAACATGCTCTATTTGTCAAAATCATATCAATTGACTTAGATCGCTATTATATATATAATATATTATATCTATTATATATATATAATAATATATTATTTATATTAATTATAATATATATATATATATATTATACATATTAATAATTATATATTTTTATTATATTATATTAAAGAGAGAGAGAGATGAGAGAGAGAGAAGAGAGTACCACGTTGGCCGATCTCAATTAGAATCTACGGTGGGTCAGTATATAATAATATATATTAATTAATATATATTATATTATATTTATATATTAATATATATTTATATTATTATATATATATACTTATATACTATAATTATTATATTATATATATATATATAATATATATATATATTATTTTATTATGACCTTTATTTGAAGGTCCCATGTTTCCTCAATATATACTTATGAGTTTCATGGTTTTGTTATATACTTACATACATTCACACTATGACACTTATAAGCTACTTACAAACACAACCAGATTTACTACAACCACACAGATTTACTTTACTTCAACACCAAGATTTACTTACAACTCACAACAGAATTTACTTACACATTTATCTGTTTACACACACACATATTTACTTACAACTCACAACAGATTTACTATACTCACACACAAGAACAAAAAATACAGATTTCTTTACACACACAGAATTACTTACACTCACTAAGACTTGATTTTTTAAACATGATTTTACTTACTACACATCAGATTTATCTTTACTAACACACACAGATTTACTTTACACTCACACAAGATTTTACCATAAAACATTTACTTACACCACACACACACACGACACACAGCACACACGACACACACACACACACAATGATATTTCGGCCTTGAACCTTAAGCCAGATACCTTGGGTCAATTTTGACCCACGCCTAACTTGATGGCTTTGATGGTTCCCAATCACCGTAAGAAGTATCTAGTGATGTTCCTATTAGTGTTCTATGATTATTCTATGAGTATAAGATGAGTGCCAGGTGAGGCGAGTGGCCAGGCTGAGTGCCAAAGTGAGTGCCAATGAGTGGCAATGAGTGCCATGAGTTGCCAAGTGGTGCCACATAAGTGGCAACGTTAGTGCCACATAAGTCCAACTGAGTGCCCAACTTTTTCAAGGCCTTTTTCTAGCCTCCCGAGCCTAGAAATAAGCCCTAATATACGGTGTCAAACCCTATGTTATAAGGTATGAGGATTTGATGGTGGTGTATATTACATTAGCTGTCTAGGAATACTTCCTCTAATGAGTATACGTATTTTTCTAACACTTATTACACACATTCAACTATGACACTTATACACACTATATCACTTATAAGCAATTACACTCTCCATAGACACTTACACTAACCCATATACACTTACACGCACAACACCGACCCACACAAGAATACACTTACACTTACACTCCCACACTTTTATATTTTTACTTAATAACTTTTTAATTTAGTAAATTTTTTAAAAAAATTGTAATGTAAGGAAGAAAGGCGCGAAAGTGCCTGATATATAAGCATTTTATTTTACTACAATTGTACGAAACTTATTATTAAAAACAATATAACTTTTACATACCTTAAAAGCAGTAAATCAGTTAAATCAATACGAGGTGTTGTTACCTAACACCTAAGGGAGTAGTATGCTTTTGTTTTATTTTACTGTTTTTACTGCTTTAACTCAATGTTTTAACTTTGCTTAACCACTACTTTACAATGGAGCTTAAACTATTTGCTTTAACTGTTTTTACTCTCTGTCTTTTACTGCTGTTAACCATATAGATTTATTAACAATTACAGTACCTTAAAAAGGCAGTAAATCAAGTAAATCAATAGAGGTGTTACGTAACACCTAAGCGGAGTTAGTATGCTTGTGTTTGTTACTGCTTTAACTGCTTTTAACTTTCCTGCTTCCTGGACTTTATCGAACTCACTGCTTATACTGCTTTAAGCTCACATACCCATTACATACCTTAAAGAGCGGTAACTCAGGTAAATCAATAGAGGTGTTACCTAACACCTTGAGGGGATTATGTAGCTTTTTGTTTTAACGCTTTACTGCTTTAAACTCTTCCTGCTTTACTGTGCTTGTAAACTTTCCGCTTTACTGTTTAACTTTCTGCTTAAACTGCTTTAACATTTCGTTTTAAAACTGGTTTAAACCATATATTATTAACATTGTTGTTTTTTATTTTGTTTAACTTTTTATTTATTTTAATTATTAATTGTTTATTTATTTGTTATTTATTATTTTTAATAATTTTTAATTATTATTTTTTCATATTTTTATTATTTATTTTTATTATTATAGCTAGTGTTATTTTAACTTATGCCTATTGTTATTAATATTTAGAACACACATACACACACACACAACACACACACACCACACCAACACACACGCACACAGAGAGTCACACACAGTTCACTTATACTTCACACAGATTACTTAGCACAGACCGTCAGTTTACCTACACTCACCTCCGCAGATTTACTTACACACACACACAATGGGGCAGGTGTAAATAGAAGGAAAGGCACACAGATTTACTTCACACACATGTCACAGACTACACACACACACACAGGGCTTGGATCAACTTACACATATAAACGTATAATTTATTAAAACATTTATGTTTTAATATCAAACACGTACATTTATATTACTCATTCAAATATAACTAAAAATATTTCAAAGTTTTCAAAAGTCTCTATAATAAATCAATCATAACCTTTGAACAAAAGAATTTATTTATTTAACTTGTTGTATGTTGTTTTAATTGTTATAACTATCAAGTTTTTAAAATAACTTTTACAAAATGTATGAAATTTTATTAAAACATATATTTTACTGCTTTACCTTAAAACAATAAATCAGTAATCAGTAAAGGTCAGCCCCCTAAGCACCTCCTGCTACACAAGGTATGGCCACGTTTTGTTCTATTGCTTACTGCTTTTGAGCATCATCTTTAGCCATGTAATGAGGTATAAAAGAACAAAATAAGTTCTTCTCTGCTAAAATAACATGTATTTTAAAAATCTTATCTAAGTTTTTTTAAAAATTTAACAATTAATTAACTAACATTTATATTATTCACTCGATGGTTAACCTAAAAGAACTTTCAAAGTTTTTTAAAAATAATTCCCGTTTTCTTTCATTAATTATTATAATTATCTATGTACATTGACAATCCATCCCGAGAAAACACAACAACCCGCCCGCACTCCTTACAGATAGGAAACTGACCTCTCTCTGTAAAATGTGTTTAGATAATCCTTTTTTGTCATCCGGGCGATTTAAGGCCTAATCCATGGGGTCAAAATGTAATTTCAAAAACGACCTTTTTCTGTAAAATGTGTGCAATATACTACGTTAGGCCTAAAATTTAGGACCTAAATTTAAGGATAAGGCCCTTTTGTAGACCGGGACTATTTAATCCTAATACAAGGTCAAAAGGTAATTCCCGTATAGACAAGAATATTGTTATTATTTTTTATAAATAATATTTCAAACTGATAACAGCTGGATCGGTAAGGTCCTTTAAGCAGGTAAAAAGGAAAATGTTTTCCTTACTTGTGATTTGTCGGGACAGAGTAATCCTTATCTCTATATGACCTCGTATGTGATTGGTCCAGAAGATTTATTTTATCGCTTTTTTGGGATTAACTTATTTCTTTAAACTTGTATTTGAGGAGGTGTGTTTTATTTATCTTTTTTAGACCACCCAAACTCATTTTAAAAATCATAGTCCATGTTAGCTGTTAAGCGGGTGCACAGTTATTCCTGAATTTGTATTTTAAGTGTTTAATTTTTAACTAAGTGTAATATCATATTTTAATAAATACTTACATTGAGGAATATTTATTAATTTCACTAGAAAGGATATAGATTAATTTCACTAGTTCATAAGCTACACCACCAGGGCTCAGCATGAGCCCCACCCGCAAAGGCAGCCAGACCCCGCACCCGCCCGGTCGTAGGCCGGCGTCCGCCCGCCCGCGTACACCCGCCCCGAACCCAGGCGTTACCCGCCCGCCGCGTGCGCCCGCAGGCGCAATATTTTCCGCGTTCCCGAACGCCGCGTGCGTGACCCCGCAGGCGCAATATTCCCGCGCGAATTATTATTTAGAACACGCATACACACACACGCACACATACAGCACACACAAACACACACACACACACCTACACCACACACACACACACACATCACACCAGCAACACACAGACGGAAGCACAACTCACTTACACATAAACGAAATTTTATTAAAACATTTTATTTTATTTTATTATTATACTTAGTGTTATTTACTCAATCCCTATCTGTTATTAATATTTAGAAGCACATACAAACAACGCAACACATTACACACAACACAAATTCCACAGCTCACACGCGACACCCACTTAACATATATGGCGTATAATTTTATTAAACACATTTTTATTTTTATTTATTATTATACTTAGTGCTATTTAACTCATGGCCTATTGTTATATTGATTTAGAACACACATCACGCACTCACCCACACACACACACAACACACACACTACAACAGACACACCACATACAACACTTACACATACGCACCCACCCCCTCGATATTTTGATCCCTCAACTTGATGCCACAGCTTTTGATGCCTCAACTTTGATGTCTCAGTTTTGGTACTCAACTTTGATGCCTCAGTTTTTTGATGACTCATACTTTGAAACCATCAGCTTTTGATGACCTCAAAGACTTTGATGCCTCAACTTATAAATAAACTTAGCTTTTGGTTCCTCAGCTTTAAGTGGCCAAATCTTTGATGACTCCATCTTTGATGGTTCATCTTTGACGACTCATCTTTGATGACGGCTTAATAAGCAGTTACAATCCCATAGACACTTACATTTTACACTTATACAGCACAGCAATACACTATTTCTTTTTATTCACACATTACGCACATACACATAGACACTTACGTTTTCACAAGCCATAGATCACTTACACTCACCGCACACACAATAATAATATAATAAATAAAATAGTATATATATTATAATAATATATATATATATATATATATAATATATAATATATTTATATAATATATATATATAATTATATATATATATGATTATAATTTCATTCGCGCGAATATTAGCGTCCCTGCGGGCGCAAGCCGGCGGGCGGGAAACGCGGAAATATTGCGGAGCCTGCGGGCGCAGCGGCGGGCGGGTAACGCGGCGGGCGGGGACGCGGCGGGACGAACTGCGGGTGCGGGTTTGGCTGCCTTTGCGGGTGGGGCTTCATGCTGAGCCCTGGTGGTTAGCTTATGAACTAGTGAATTAATTATTAACTATTTCTTGTGAAATTAATAATTATTCCTTCCAATGTAAGTATTTATTATAAATATGATATACACTTCAGTAAAAATAAAACACTATTAATACAAATCAGATAACTTGTGCACCGCTTAAACAGCTAAAATGACTATGTTTTTAATGAGTTTGGGTCTAAAGATAATAAAACACACACACCTGCAAATACAAGGTTAAAGAACAAAGTTAATTTTTCAAAAGACGATAATAATAAATTCTCGACCAATCACATACGAGGCCATATAGAGATAAGGATTACCCCCGACCAAATCACAAGTAAAGAAAACATTTCCTTTTTACCTGCTTAAAGATTTACTCTGATCCACATGTTTCAGTTTGAAAAATATATTTAAAATACAAATAAAAATAATAACAATGATTCATGTCTATACGGGATTACCTTTTGACCTGGTATTAGGATTAAATAGCCCGTCTACAAAAAGGCTATCCAAATTAGGCTAAATTTAGGCTAACGTAGTTATTGCAACCACATATTTTACAGAAACAGGTCAGTTTGAAATATATTTGACCTGGAATTAGCTTAATCGCCCCGGGATACAAAAAGGATTTTCCTACAACACATTTTACAGAAAGAGGAGTCAGTTTCGTATCTGTAGGAGTGCGGGTGTGTTGTGTTTTCATCGTGATGGATTTGTCCAATGTAACATGATAATATTAATAAATCATGAAGAAAACCTGAATTATTTAAAAACTTTTGAAATTTTTTTAGTTAACATCGAGTGGATATAATATAAAATGTAAGTGAATAATTGTTATTTTTAAAATAAGACTTAGAAAGATTTTTAATAAAATACATGTTATGTTAAGAGAGAAAAGAACTTATTTTGTTCTTTTTAATACTTATACATGGCTAAAGATGATGTAAGCAGTAAGTCAATAGAAACAAAACGTGGCATGCTTGGTGTAGAGGGAGGGGAGCTAGGGGCTGACCTTACTGATTTTTACACTGATTATTTGTTTCTAAGGTACGTAAAAAATATTTATGTTTTTAATAAATTCATAAAATTTTAGTAAAAAGTTATTTTTTAAAACTTGATAGTTTTAAATTTATAAACAAAAGTATAACTAGTAAATAATTAAATTCTTTGTTCAAGTAATGATGTGATTTAAAATTAAAGAAGTTTAAGAAACTTTGAAATAAATTTTAGTTTATATTTTGAATGGAGTATATAAATGGTACGGTTTAATTTAAAAACATAAAAGGTTTCTAATAAAAATTAATACGTTATATGTGTTAGGTGTGTTGTGTTGTGTTGTGGTGTGGTGGTGTGTGTGTGCAAGTAAATCTGTGTGTGTGTTGTAAGTAAATCTGGGTGTGGTGAGTGTAGGTAAATATCTGCCGTGTGTAAGTAACATCTGTGTGAGAGTATAATGTGAATTCTGTGTGTTGACTGTGTGTGGCGTGTGTGTGTGTGTGTTGTGTGTGTGTGTATGTGTGTTTAAGTAATGTAGTGACATATCCATGAAGTTCATAACTTTAATTTTGTTTCAAAACAATAATACACATATTCCCATAATAATAAAAATAATAAAAAATAATAATAAAAATAAATAATATTTGACAGAAAATATGGATGAAAGTAACCCCAAAGAAAAGAGGGGAAATTTTAAACATTTTTAATGGAAAAGGGTAACAACAGAAAGGTTAAAGCAGTAAAGCAGAACGTTAAAACAGTAAAGCAGACAGTTAAAAGCAGTAAAGCAGAAAGTTAAAAGAGTAAAAGCAGTAAAACAAAAAGCATACTAATCCCCTAGGTGTTGGGTAACACTTTACTGATTTACGATTTACTGCTTTAAGGTAATGTAAATAGTATGGAGTTAAGCAAGTAAAGGCAGTGAGTTTAAAAGCAGTAAAGCAGAACAGATTAAAGCAGAAAAGCAGTAAAACAAAAAGGCATACTAATTCCCTTAGGTGTTCAGGTAACACCTCTATGATTTTACTGATTTACTGTTTAAGGTATGTAATGTAATAAATATATGAGAGTAAAAGCAGTAAAGCAGAGAGTTAAAACAGTAAAGCCGAAAGTTAAAGCAGTAAAGCATATGAGTTAAAAGCAGTAAAACATGATTAAGCAGTAAAAAACAGTAAAACAAAAGCAACTAATCCCTAGGTGTTAGGTAATAAAACAGTTTGAATTTACTGATTTACTGCTTTAAGGGTATGTAAATGTATATGTTTTAAATAAAAGTTCGTACACTTGTAGTAAAATAAAAAATGATTATATATCAGGCACCTTTGGCTTTTTTCTTCTTACATCAATTTTTAAAAAATTTTATAAATAAAAAAGTATATAGTAAAAATAATACAGTGTGTGAGTTGTAGAGTGTAAAGTGATCTGTGTGTGGGGGTGTCGCGTCGTGTTAAGGTACTATTGGGTTAGTGTAAGTGCTTCTTATGGAGAGTGTAGCTGCTTTAGTGTCATAGTGTGTATAACGTGTCATAGTGAATGTGGTGTTTAAGTGTTAGAAAAATACTAACTCATAGTAGGCAGCATCCAGCAGATTGAAATACACCAATCAAATCCTCATATCCTTAATAACATAAGGTAGACACCTAATTAGGATTCCAAATAGCGTTCATTGATAAGTCGCAGTCTCACATTTTGATGAATTATCGGTGGTAAATTCGGCTATTCTAGCTCGGGGAGGCTAGAAAAAGGCCTTGAAAAAAAAAAAAAGTGGCACTCAGTTGGCAATATGTGGCACTAAAGTTGGCACTATGTGGCACTAATATCGCTCACTTGGCACAACTCACTGGCACTCATTGCACTCATGGCACTCACTTGGCACTGCACCTGGCACTCGCCAGGCAACTCATCTAATACTCATCAGAATAACATAAGAACACTAAGTAGAACATCACTAGATACTTCTTACGGTGATGGGAACCACTCAACAGCCATCAGTTAAGCGTGGGTTAAAATTGAACCCATGGTATCCTGGCAAGGTCAAGGCCGGGAAATATCATTGGTTGTGTGTGGTGTGTGTGTGTGTGTGTGTTGTGTGTGTGTGTGTGTGTGTGTGTGTGTGTGTAGTAAATGTTGAAAGTAAATCTGTGTGAGTGTAAGTAAATCTGTGTGTGAGTAAGTAAACTTCTGGTGTTGGTGAGTAAGTAACCGTGTGTGAGTGTTGAGTAAATCTGTGTGGTATAGTAATCTGTGTGTGAGTAAAGTAAATCTGTGTGAGTGTAGTAAATCTGTGTGTGAGTAAGAATGTGTAAGTAAAACTGTGTGAGTGTAAGTAAATCCGTGTGTGTAAAGTAAAACTGTGTGTGTAAGTAAATCTGGTGTGGTGTAAGTGCTTATAACCAGTGTCAATAGTGGCCCTGTATGAACTTAATATAACAAACCATGACAACTCCATAAGATTAATATAAGGAACAGTGAAAAACTCATAACGCCATATATATAATATAATATAAATATAATACATATACTTTATATATAAAAAATATATACTATTATAATATACTATAATACTTATAATATATACTATCTATATTACATATAATTATATTAAACTATACTAATATATATACGTTATAATACTAATCTATAGTATACTATACTGATCCAACGTGATTTCTATTTGGCATCGGCACCGTGGTACTACTCTCTCTCTCTCATCCACTCTCTATCCTCTCTCTCTCTCTCCTCGTCTCTCTCTCTCTCTCCCTCTCTCGTTCTCTCTCTCAGTCTCTCTCTCATATATATAGATATATATTATATATACAGTATAGGTATATAAGTAGATATATATATATATATATAATATATATATATTTATATACTATATATATATAAGATACGACTGAAGTCAATTGTAGATTTGCATGAGCATTTTTGGTTAGTGGGTTGACTGGGAGAGGTAAAAAATCCACAGTGGTACTGGGTCCGAACTCCGAGATATATTATTATTTTTGATTCATTATTATTTTATTATTATTATGATTATTAATTATTATTAATTATTAATTATTCATTTTAATTATTATACTTATAATTATATATTATTATTATTATTATTATTATTATTATTACACTCGGTAAATTAATACCATAATGGAGCACTGATAGCAGTACATTTGTGCCTTGAAAGGTGCGGCACGCCACAAAAATCTCTCTCTCTCTTCTCTCTCTCTAATATATATATATAGTAATACTATAATATTATATATATACTTATATATATATATATAATTGTATATTGTTATATATATTTAATATATATTTATATATACTATGATATATATATATATATATATATCTATATATATATAATTAATTATTATTAATTATAATTATAATTATTATTATTATTGAGTTATTATAAGTATAGTATATTTATATTCTAGATATATATATTGGATATATAAGTATATAATATATATTATAATTGTATCACCACCCCACGATATAATTATATATATATATATATATTATATATATATATATATATATATGTGCAGTAACGGAACAAATAAATTGTAATAGTGTTTTATTCCCCATAACAAATATAATATTTATCATTTATTATGGGAATAGATTATTAGAGATAAATACTTTTTTATTTTATTGAATAAATCATAATAATAAATTATTTTTGTATAAATTATAGAAAGAGTTTAAATATTACACTACATGTCCAGTTTAACTAAAGAGTGAATATTCATGGTATTTAACAGAAGCATGAAGTTTTTGAAAAAAACTTGAAGTTTCTATTATAGGTAAGAGGTTTTTTCTCTTAACCTAATTATTTAGAATCCCATTTTTGCCAACGGTGAGGTGGAAGCCCTAGTGCTAGGGCAAATAAAAGACTAAAAGTTTAGTCACCAGGCTGGCCACCTTGTGATTAAATCTTTTAGTTTTTAAACATTGTAAAACCCGAATTCCATTTGTACATAAATGCAGAAGAGCCGGTATAATATATATATATAATATATATATATATATATATATATAATATATATATATTATATATATATATATATATATATATATATATATATAATATATATATATCTATATTATAATAATATATAAAATATATATATATATATATGGTATAAGTTTTAAAAGAATACGAAATGTTTTCGTATCGTAAAATATGGAGGCTAGGTGCAGGTGTAGGATAGGTGTAAGCTGGGTGGAGGCCACGTTCGGGCGGGAACGCGAAAAATGCGCCTGCGGGCGCACGCGACGGCGGGAAAACAGCGACCCGGGCTGCGGGCGCTGGAAAGGGCGGGCTGGCGGGTCGCCAACTGCAAGGGCCCAGGATCAAAGGTTAAGACTCACAAAGGGCTAAAGCCCCTAAAGACATATCAAAAAATTACCGTGGTTTGGGGCAAAAAAAAATGACCCATGGCCGAAAAAATTAAAGGCGGGGGTAAATTATGCGTTCGGTGGCCTGCTTGAAAATAGGGGGCAAATACGTACGTGGAGGCTTTCGCCTCATTCTGGCGCAACCCTTCTTCGAAGGGTTGCCAAAAATTAGGGTTGACAGAAAATTAGGGTTGCCAAAAAATTAGGGGTGCCAGAAAATTAGGGTTGCCAAAAAATTAGGGTTGCCAAAAAATACCGTGGGCCAAAAATGACCCATGGAAGATCAAGGGGGGCCGAAAAAAGGTCAAGGTCGGTCAAGGGCAAGGCCAAAAAAAGGTCAAGGGCAGGTAAAAAGCGCTGTGGTTCAAAATGACCAACACGTCCAATATAGTGTTTTGTTACTACTGAGGCCGTCAAATCCATCACCACCAACGTGATGAGCAGTTGCAACAATGTTTGCAACTTCATCTTCTGCAATTGAAAATCCTTGAAAATCTGTAACGCATTCACTCCATAAATTTTTCCAGCAAGCGTTAACCGAGTGTGGTTTAATTTGATCAATTGCCTCCTTAACATAATTTACAGTCTGCATTATTTAAAGATTTCCTCCAGTTCATGACGTTTGCATTCGAATCCTCATCAAGAAAATTACAAAATCCGTGTAAATGTTGTCTTTATGAATAATTAAAGCTTTTGAACATCGAATTCACATCTCTTGATAAAGCTTGAAGAATTTGAAGTATTTGGCTTGGAAACAAATACATACTTTCGAACATTTCTCATATGTCAGTTTTAAGCCCTTCTGGATGACCGCCATCATTGTCAAGTGTTAACCAGTGGCGGCTCGTGAACCAAAAACATGGGGAGGCACTTCAAAATAAATATAATATATATATACTGTGGGAATTAACTATTAATATACTATATATATACTATATAATTATATTATAATAGTAATATTATTATTACCTTAATATATATATATATTTATATATTTAAATATATATTAATATATATATATATACTTATATATATATATATATAATATTATATAGTATATATATATAATAATAATATATATATATATAGTATATATATACTATATTAATATAAATTATATTTAATATAATATATATATAATATTATATATATCCTATAATACTGGTGGGGAAAACCAACTGTCATACGTATTGGAAGATAGTCGTAATAAATATTTTTAGTAACGTAGAATTGTTCTTAGACCTTCTCAGGGAAGCATGTGAGAGAAAACAGTGAAGCCCTATGGTAAGGAGAGAGCACAGTGAGAGGGGAAATAGTCCCATGAATTGGTAAGTTTAAAGAAATTTTATATTCTTTTTTATTT
>JABUQX010113169.1:0-15029 GCA_015478945.1 Trachelipus rathkii
CTAGGTGCGTTGGATCGAAGGTGAACCGTTTCGCATTTATCGTGACGCTTTCGCGTTTTCGTGCGCCGCTTCACTGTAGTCCAAACAGATGGAAAAGTTCTCTACAATTCTGTTATACAAATCCAGCAAGAACGCTGATGATGCAGAAGGAGTGAATATGGCGGAGCACCAATGGCCACAAAATCATGTCTGGACCATATAATACGCAGCTAGTTGATACTCTGCAAATGTAAAAAGACGGTTATAGGTATGACCTTCCCCTTTTCCCTGTTGAAAAGTTTGGTGGTGCAGTATTAATTTTCAGTTCTTGAAAGGCTTCAAGGTTGCGGGAAGAGCTCGAGTGACTAACAAAACTATAACTAATTCATCTGCAACAAATGCTGGAGCAGAAATCGCATTGGTTATATCAGGACCATAAGGAGGGACTGTGGGTGAGGAGCTGTTATAGTGCAAGATATTTTCTGTGCAACTTTCCGCACTGAAGAAAGGAGAGTTGTGGAGTTGACAGTAGAAGTATAAGTTCGAAAGTATTGTTTACTTGTTTGATGATTAACTCGACGAGATCTCACCGCCGCTGCTTTAAAAATAATCATGTTTGGGGTGGTGCAGGTCCTTTTATATTGCCTGCAGAGTTTTCGTCTCTCAGTTGGCTTGTACACCTCTTGGGACAACCAGGGGTTATGATCGCCTACCTGCGGAATATTCAGAGCAGGCTTCTGTTCGATGAAAGCTTGCTGGAAAAGTTAGTCATCGTCAATTGCTGGAAACCACTTGTTGAAGGGAGAAAGTGGTGGGAAAGTTGTGGCCTGATGAAAAGGAGCCCCTCTGCTCGGTTCAGTGGGATCAGTGCAATTTCATCTAAGGCTGGAGGTCACGGGCCACTACATATGAATAATCAAACGGAACAAGTAAAGAGTGATCCGTAATAAGAGAATGGGAGCAACAGGAAATATCAATACCTAAACGTTCATATGTAAGGAGTCCTGTTAAGGCATCCAGGGAAAATGGTGTTAGGAGATCAGAAGGATCTTAGACTTAGGCGTGGTGACAGAGCCCCCCATAAGGGGTGGCGAAGGTTAAGTCTCCTAGTGTAACAACCGGAGTGTGGAGCTGTAAAAAGATCAGCTAAGTCGGCCTTAGTAAACTCACTATTCAGAGCTAAGTACGAGCAGACAGTAAGATCAGTGGACAGATGAATTCGTGCTGCCACCGCATGATGTCTAGTTTGAGAAACTGGAGGATAGGGGGACAGATTTATGAATAGGTATTCCTGCACCTCCCTATCATTGTCACCCCTCTTTCTATAGAGGTTAGCGGAGATTTATGTTCCGACGGTTGGAAGATATCACAATAGCATATTTTAAGTTCTGCAAACATATGCACTTTGGTTTACATATATTTATTAGTTGAGCAAGTTCTTAAATTAGAGTAATAGACACGACAATTCCATTGAAGGAATGTGGCCATGCTATGTTATAAATATTATGAGGATGGTCTTTTTAAGACAATTGTCTATATATGGCTAGGAATAATATTTGGAAGTGGATTCAGATGGGGAGGAAAGGCTGAGACTTGGGTCCCGACGAGAAGAATAACAAATCATGGTGGTAGAATGGTCTTACAACAGATTTTTGTTGTACAACTGGTTTTGAGGTGACTTTCATAGGTATTTGGTGGAGGCTTCTGCATGAATGCAAAGTAAGTTAGAGTTCAATAAGCCCATTTTATTGTGTTGCCTTAATTGTTGGTCGTTGAGCAGCAAAATGCTCTGTTTAGGAATGGAAGCGATATCAGCACCTGCCAAGCAAGCACATTCAGAAATGGGATGGAGAATATGGGAATGATTCCATGGAGTGTAAGAAGGTGACACCGGAAAGTGTCACTTTTTGTAAGGAACTTGGAGTTGCGATATTGGTCTCCAACATGGGATCCGTTTGGTTACGGAGGTCAGACGTTAGAGACTTTATCAATGAGCCATCAGGTTTTGATTTGGAGACTGGAAAATTGGACAATTTGAGTTAAGATCTGGAACCTCTGCGTCCCCTTTCATGCCTTCAACAGATTCAAAACGCTTTGAGCGTTTGAGGTCCAGCAAGTTTTCCATTTATCTCTCTCGGAAGCGCAAGGATAATCAGAGAGAGTGTGGGTCGTCACATCAGGCTCCATTTGGGAACTATAATCCATTTCATCAGCTAAGGCATATATAGAATCCTTTAGGGATTGCTGAGGTAGGAATTCGTAAGAGTTAGAGCAGGATTCAGAAGAGCTGAATAATCCTGCAAACTATCAGAGAGTTGGTTGGTGGGTTGTTCCATTAGCTGTGATTGTTTGGGTACAATCTATTGAAGTCGCTGTTTTTGTCTCAGGAATTAGACTTATGACGTGGTCTCTTCTGAGTCACAGTTTTGAATCTGATCAATGTGTTTTGCTTCATAAATTCGGATGTTTTGTATTTTAGAGAATAATTTTTAGGGTGATTAATCTTTTCTTTGCGTTAGGAATATCTATTTCAGGAAGTGGGGTGTGGAGGAGTAATGGGGGAGACAGATTAGGGAACATATATGCTGGGCTCTTACGTGAGTTTGGCGAACTCATCGGAAGGTATGAGACAGAGAGTCTTGATGAAAGTGCTCTCAAAGCTTTGTGTGGATGAACCAACATAGTTTCATTATTAGTTGGTTGAAGGCAAACTATACTCCCGAGTAGGGTTGTTGATGGGGTTTTGAAAGGGAGATTGGATCAAGGGCTTCTTTTGGATTATTTAAGAAGTCGGTAGTATAGGCAATGCAGGCAGACAGGTTGCAGTAACTGCCTGAGTTTCGATAGAATTTAGAGGAAGAGTTCTACTGGATGGGTTGTGTCGGTGGATTAACAAACGGGCAGGGGGGCTGCTGCAATTGTAGGATAAGATTGCCTTTTGTCTTGTGGAATATTTGTCTTTGAGCTGATATATGGTATCTCTCCTGCTCAATTTTTGTTTAGTACATAACTCCAAACCTCCTGTTCAAACAATTAAGGCGGGCATTTAAGGAAGAGGCACTATGGGTTTCTCCACAGTTTTTGCAGTGTAGTGCGTTTTGACAGGAATATGAAATTCATCTCGCAGACTGTTCATATGTCATGCCATCCCCTACAGTATTTTCAGGGGATGACCAAACCTTTGACATTTAAGCAACTTCTGGGTCAGGATCTCTACAAAAAAAAGCTTGTAAACTCTATTTTCACCACCTTTGAAGATGGAAAAGGGGTACTAAAGGTCAGAAATAAGCGAGGATTTGGGGAGTCAGACGAGGTACGAGGTGGAAATCTATAAACGTGTGTAACACCTAATTCTTTTTTTGTAAGATTTCTTAAAATGACAAGAAATATCTTCGTTTTCTGTTCTAAAGAATAAGGAGTGCCTTGAATGGGTTTCTTATTTCATCAGGAATGGAAATAAGGGGACGTTTTCAAGAGACGTTAAGGTTTCCCACAGATGGAACACTTTGATTCGGGTAGTAGCTTGAACAGAGGGATCCATTTCTCGTTAAGGTGGCGAGGGTTCTTTAACTCTAAAGCTTTTTCAAGTGCATCACTGAGAATAATGGTTCTTTGCTCAATAAAAGCTTTGGAGGTAGTGATCCTGTACGTAATATATTGGTAATGATGTCACCTGGCATCCCGGAGGGGGGCAGCATATGGAGTAAACAAGTAAGAACGACTAACGGGGGAACCTTTTCGGGATTGCCCCAACCGTTTTGGGCACCTGGGGTGTCAGCGGCATGCCAGGCGACAAATCACTGGGTTATGCAGAGGACTTTCAGGTATAGTAGGAATAAAAGCAGAAACACCTGCTGGTCCAGAAGTAGGAGGGACCGGGGTGGGGGCAGGCTGGGAGCCCCGGCAGATGGTACTTGTTGTTGTTGTTATAGTGCTCGCCTTGGTTTAATAACGTTTTTATTTTGAAGAGCCAGTTTCATAAAAAATAAACAGACTTCTTCATAAACAATAAGTATAACAATGAAACAAATAAAACATAAGTAAATATAGGATGGGCTGGAAGGCGTATATTTCATTAGCAAGGGTCCTTCTCCCCCACAACAGGTCACAAGCCAGGCTCACACAACTTCCGGACCCCCTCAGAAAAGGAGTATGTTAGGAAAGTGACCTCGAGGCCTCCCGGAACTTCACGCCGGTTTAACCCCCGTAAATTACACGGAACCTTAACCTACGTTAGAGGCCCGAATTATACATCAAAGTACAGGACAATTGACGGCCCGGTCAAAGGAAAAAAGGACCAGTTTTTAGCCTGTACCCTCATCCAAGGGGAAGAAGTGTGAGGTGGGCTGAAGACCCATGAGGGATGAGGCACCGGATAGCCCCAAGGGACTGTGACGGGAAAAAGGGATCTCTTTGAAAGAGGGAAATTACAGTACAAGTACTAAAGGTTGATGGGTTGGCATTTTCATAAAAAAGAAAAAAAAAAAGATAGATAGAAACTGTGAAGGAGGAGGGAGGATTGAAAGATGTAGATAATTCGAAAAATGAGGAGAGAGAAGAGAAAAAAGAGACAAAAAGATTCTTATGTGACAAATGCACATACTAGTGCTGAGGCCGGAGGGATGCATGAAATCCCCTAAGTATTGGTTCTTGTCACTATGCTACCTTCCAGGGTAATTCACCAGAGTATAACACCGTAACAAGAATCATTACTCCAGGGATATATATATATATATATATATATATATATATATATATATATATATATATATATATATATATATATATATACTTTTTCCTTATATTTACATATATATATAATTAAAACGACGCTTGCGAACACGTTGGTGGCGCTGGTTTGGGATAGCCGGCCTTAAAGTTCGATTTCCTTGTGGTCCCCCGTGTTACCCCTACATATAGGGGATAAAACACGTTAAAGGTTAGTTTATATATATATATATATATATATATATATATATATATATATATATATATATATATATATATATATATATATATATATATATATATATATATATATATATATATATATATATATATACCGGTATATATATTGCAAAACTTAAATGATCTCATGATACTAAAGGCGTTTTCGTTTTTGCATTTGTGCTTACTAAACGTAAGAAATGCTCGAGTTTTGCGTTCGTTCTTGTCAAACTTATCGCAAAATCGTAAGAAATGTTTGTCAGACGTAAGGAATTTTCCTAATTCTGTGAGGTTGCTATTTCTCGTGCTTGCGAATTTAGGACGTCCTTACTCAAAAATGTAAACAAAAATGGCGGCAGGAAGCAGGTAGGAAATTATTTTTAATTTCTTTTTTTCTTACATTGGATGAGGAAGGTTTGTGAATTGTAAGTAATGCCTTTAAAAATAATAAATTGTGCCAAATATTTGTGTGGTATTCATATTTTTTTGCTGTTTGATATATTCGTAAAGAAATCAAATAATAATGTTTCCACTACGTGAAAGACCCGTTTGAATTGATGAATGTTTCATTCAATAAAATCAGCTTTACCTCCGAATCGATTAACTCCATCAATATAGTTGATCAGTTATTTGTAATGTAAACCATTTGTTATTTTTTTTTATTTCTGTTTATTCCAAATCGCTGATCTCCATTACAACAGCTAATTCCAATTGTTTGTAAACAAAAGTAAACCTTGTAAGAAATCGTGGCCGATTGTTGCGCGAAATTCGTACTAAAAATGTGCAAGCGTTTCTTACCGAGCGTAAGCACAAATGACAAAAACGTAAACAGTCTAAAACACATTCTTGTAGAAAAAAATTGTCAGCTATAAAACTGACTTCGAACGTTGTGGTAGGCTGCATCCCGGTGCATCGATTAATTATCAAATATTGGAAAAACCACTAGTATCGATATTGACAATCTAATATTCAGCTTGAAAATTTGGATGCATCAATTTGTAATGATCGAAATCGATTATTTTATACTAATCGGAGATCAAGTTAAATCGCATAATGGTTGTAGTGTAAATTTGTAACGAAGCTGGTCGGCTTCAATATATATATATATATATATATATATATATATATATATGGATATATATATATATATATATATATATATATATATATATATATATATATACTCTATATATATATATATATATATATATATATATATATATATATATATATATATATATATATATATATATATATATATATATATATATATATATATATATATATATATATATATATATATATAAATATATATATATATATATATATATATATATATATATATATATATATATATATATATATATATATATATATATATATATATATATATATATATATATATATATATATATATATATATTATGAAAAGGGAGGTAAGTATTTGTCTTGAGAACCACCTTCATTAGCTGAAGACTAGATGATGTTGAAGAGTGAGCGTTGTCGCGATGAATTGGCGTTCCGTCGGGGGGCTACTTTGGACTCATCGGTGGTGGTCGCAGCCTCCTTCCACCAGACGCCACAGTCCCGGTGACAATGCCGCGAGCACACCCCGCTCTGCGCACCTGGAAGGACGTTGGTCAGCTGTCAGATGAGAGCCAGGTGTGCACACATTAAAGCCACTGAGAAGGCTTCGACCACTCTGTACTCTTACGTGCAGTTGGTCTGCACCTGCAGTGAGAAGCACAGTACAGGCGTTACAGGATGACCGAACAGAGCAGCGCCCAGCAGAAGAAACTTGAATTGATGTAATGCCGCGTTGAACGATTGTGGTAAAACAAACTCTACAACGAAATGTCTTACCACGGCGAACAACTATGAGAGAGATGGGATGCTGGCTGGTGTTCGTTATTGCCACTCCAGTGGCACTAGTCCTTCAGGTGGTCACCAATATGAAGGGTTTATGGTCGCTTGTTGAGAGACCACCTTCATTAGCTGAAGACTAGATGATGTTGAAGGGAGTGAGTGTTGTCGCGATGAATTGGCGTTTCGTCCCGGGGGCTGCTTTGGATCATCGGTGGTGGTCGCGGCCCCCTTCCTGAACCTACAATATATATAATATATATATATATATATATATATATATATATATATATATATATATATATATATATATATATATATATAACTATATATATATATATATATATATTTATATATACATTAATATAGATATATATATATATATATATATATATATATATATATATATATATATATATATATATATATATATATATATATATATATATATATATATATATATACTATATATATATATATATATATATATTTTATATATATATATATATATATATATATATATATATATATATATATATATATATATAACATATATATATATATATATATATATATATATATATATATATATATATATATATATATATATATATATATATATACTTCTATATACAAACATATATATATAGGTGGGCGATAACGAAAAATTATCGACAACCAATAAATCGATAACGAAAACCTCATCATTGATAACCGATATTCGATAACTAGCGATAAATTTATCGCCGATAAGTCGATAACCGATAAATCAATAAATCCTAAATTCCAGAACTTGCGATAACGATATTGATATTTAAATAAAAATGCTAATTAATTTTTTTTATTGTAAATAAAAATCTTAGTTAACCTTTCATTTTGGATCATTTCTTTAGACTTTTTGATTTTACTACGGGTAGTAAGGTCAAATAATTTAATTTTACCATGTTGTAACTATTTTATCTTTACTATAAAGTAAGATATATATATATATATATATATATATATATATATATATATATATATATATATATATATATATATATATATATATATATATATAACTATATATATATATATATATATATATATATATATATATATATATATATATATATATATATATATCACTCAACCTTGCCCCCTAAATGAAATCCTGTCTACGCCCATGGTATGTGTTATATTGTTCATAGACGAGAACCAAGGTGCAACAATAATGATGTATAGGTTCTATGTATCATAGACGGGACATCCCTACTATACAACTCAAGGGCTGTTGATATTATTATCTTTTTTCTGTTTTAATGGTGTAATTTCTTTTTGCGCTCTTTCATAGGCAGCTTTGTAGAAGATTGTTAAGAGTCTAGCGGCAAATATTGTGTGGGAAACGAAATAACTGCTCGCAAGATTGTTGCCTCATTCCACAAGTTTTTTGCTGCTAATAAAAGGTAATTATATTTTGTTTCAATTTGCAAATGAAATCCGTTTAGTTGTATATTTGAATATTATTGTAATAAATACATCTTAATGATGACGTAATCCAAAATATACATTATTTAGCTCTATTAGTTATATTTTTACTATTAGTTCTTTATTTCCATAGATACAATATTAACTTAAGAAGAATTTTCAACAATTGCCAAAATTTACAAAAAAACTGAAATCTCTGGAGGTATTTAAAGCTGCTCATCCTCTCAATCAACCAGACGCTCCTTAAAAAGTAACAAACGCGTTTCAGATTTCTTTTATTATGCTGCTTTTGCAGCAACCCAGTACACTGATTTAAAATAGGCAGAAATTTAATACTTTAAATACTGAGGATATGGAATTGTATCGGAAAATTTTTATATGGGGTTGATTTAAATGCATTGTGTTTTTTATGCTTTGTTATTGAAACGTTACTTAACTTTTTAAGTAAATATTTGCTGCATGTTCTAATAAATTAACGAAGTTGACGCTTTCATTTGCGGCCGCCAAGATATATATATATATATATATATATATATATAATATATATATATATATAATATTATATATATATATATATATATTATATAATATATAGTATATTATATATATATATATATATATATATATTATATATATATATATTATATTATATATATATATTATATATATATATATAATATATATATTATATATATGTATATATATATATATATATATATATATATATATAATATATAATATATATATATATATATATATATTATATATATATATATATACTATTATATATATTATATATATATATATTATAATATATAATATTATATATATATATTTATGAAGGGTTAAGTGAGTTGCTTGAGAAGGCTGCTTCATTAGCTGAAGACTAGATGATGTTGGAGAGAGTGAGCGTTGTCACGAAGTGGATTGGCGTTTCGTCCCGGGGGCTGCTTTGGATTCCTGCGTGGTGGTGCGGGCAGCCCCCTTCCACCAGCGCCACAGAACTCCCCGCCAGGTGACAATGCCAGGCGAGCACACCCTGCCTCTGCGCACCCTGGGAAGGACGTTTGGTCAGCTGTGCAGATGAGAGCCAGGTGTGCCACACATTAAAGCCACTGAGAAGGCTTTGACCACTCTGTACTTACGTGCAGTTGGTCTGCACCTGCAGTGAGAAGCACAGTACAGGCGTCACAGGAAACAGAGCAGCGAGCCCGCAGCAGAAGAACTTGAATTGATGGGTGTTCATGATTGCTTGCTGGTGTTCGTCGTGCCACTCCATTGGCATATGTCACTCTGGTGGTCACCAATATGAAGGTAGTAAGTGAGTTGACTGACGCCTTCAATAGAGGTTATATATTCGTTGTTGAAGAGTTGAAGCGTTTGTAACGATGATGCGTTTCGTGCCCGGGGCGCTGCTTTGGACTCCTGCCAGAGGTGGTCGCAGGCCCCTTCCCACTAAACGCCACAATATATATATATATATTATAATAAATATTATATATATATAATATATATATATATATATATATATATATATATATATATATATATATATATATAATATTATATATATATATATATAATATATAATATATATATATATATTGTAAACTATCGAATTGAGTCCACTAATAATTTCTGAAGGCGATTAAAAACTCCAAAGGAGCAATACCAATTTATTGAGGTTGCTCAGTATTAGTGGGCAGGCACACACCCTTTTAGGATCTGATCTTGTCAGCAGCTGGATCAGTCCGAATCAAATAAGCTTGAACTCCTAGGCTTTGTATACTCGTGTGAAAAACTGCAGAAGAACTCCACCGTGTGCTGTGTAGGTGAGGAAATAAATGAACGTGAAAACGCTAGGCTATAGCTTAAGGCAATAAAAGTGACCAGGACAAAGAAATGCTTAGAATCTGTCCACTACAGTGTGTTGGTCAGGGTTCCTGTTAATCCAGGTAGCGGCTGGGAATGTGAACCCGACGGCCAGCACGCGTACTTCTTTCACCCGGTGGTGGAACGAAGGACAGGTGTATGAGGAGGTGGAGAAACAGGCGACTGTACTGGAGGTGTTGAAGGGTGAATAGGCGGAGAATCAGGAGGAGAAGACAAAGATGGGAGAGTAGGGAATGGAATGCCTTGAGGAAGTTGGAAGATTCTGGAAATCTTGCTTTAGCATGGTCGACGGCAAGGCCAACCTCTGCTCGCGTATGGTTCTGCGGTGAAGAACTTCACTTCGCCTTCTGACGTCCCTTAAACGGACCGTCGTAACGAGCTGTCGCCACGAAAACATGAGAGGCAAGTGGCAAGTTCTCTTGAAGCGAAAGGTGAACTGTCTCTTTTTTCGCGAACAAGCGAAATTTGGAGTGGCGGTACTGCGGTTAACTCTTTAACGAATAGCGATATCAACTTTTCGTCTTTCCATAACATATATTTTTTCCCGCTGAGTCCAATTTTGGGATCTATGGTCCCAAAATTTGAGAGTGGGACCCCGTTTTGAGGTTCGAAAACACTTTTAAGCCCGCGCCCCTTTTTAACTTTCCCCCTTCTTTTTTTAGTAAGGGTTAGCGGTTATCCGTTTCATTCTCAAACTTGCTGCCCTGATCTGCCTGGTGGTGTCGCCACTACCTTGTCCGCGAGTTTTTGCCGCACTAACGCTCATGTGTGATGTGGCTGTAACTCAAAAACTTGATGCTCGTAGATAGATGAAAATTGGCGAGTGCATAGAAGAGGCTGAATGAATTAGAGTACTGACTTAGAGTGAGTGGTGCGCCTATTCTGAGGTGGGGCGGTGCGGTGCGGTTGCAGGAATAGTAGCATGTGGGCTTATATGTTTATATATGTTTCAAAGGACATAAATTCCGATTTTGAGGTTTTGCAAACGCGCTGCAAAGGTGCCGAGGAAAAAAAAAGCGCGCTGAGGGAGGTTTCCGCACTGAAAAACGCGGCAAAGTGATGGCAGAGGAAGATGGTGACGGAATCAAGAAAAAGGAATAATAAGAAGTCTCATATGACCGAGTCAAATGGTCATTGTATGGCACTGTTGCGCGGAGCCGGAGGTCCAAGCCGGTGCTGAGCTGGAGTCAGGAGAAAAAGCACAGAGTGCGTAGCCGAGGAAAGATTGGATTAAGAAAAGGAATGAAAGAAGTCTGGCATGTGTCGGTGCAAAATGAGCCATTATCGAGGCAGTGCCGGATCCTGTGCTGGTGCCGTGCGGTACGCGAGTTAAAGACTACGTTAATATACAAATTTAGTATCAGTGTATATGTTTATAAGGACATAGAAATGAATAACATAGTTTCAGATTCTGAAGGTGTCTGTGACGCCCTAGGAGGGGTAGGACCTAGGATAAAAGATGAAATAAATTACATAGCACATAGCTGACTGAGAGGTAAGAGTCGAACCGACTCCCTACACCGGAGTTAGATTGGAATCACTGAAGGAGACAGAAGATTTGAGTACTGTGAGGTTTGAAATCAAAACTTGCATTCGACTTGTCTAATGTATGTTACTAGGGCATAACCCTGTCAAGGATGTCTGGCTGATTTGCCGTTATACGATGGTTAACTGCTCTAATGGGGTTGCGCTGAAGGCCTTACAATGCGAGAGCGCCGCCCGCAGCGCGAAGCGGCGCCACGAACTGACGCTTGCGGGCCCGCAAACTCCTAAAATATTTTCTAGTTGTGACGTTATTGTAAACTTTTAATAAAGTGATTACTCCATAATTTTTTATTTAAATGTTTTTTCATATAACCGTTTTCTAGCACTATGAGTCGGGCGCATTTTATTTAAACTGAAACATTTTAAATTTTATTTGTACGAAAACTGTTTTCATTATTAAAATTTTTAATAAAAACAATTTTTTTTACCCCACGCATGTAGGTCAATAAGGCATTAGTACGCAAGCATCCCCATCAAGCACCCCTCCTCACCCGGTTATGTGTGCTACTTTACTGGTTTTATTGCTTCAAGTCTATCTGGAGGGCAAACATTTGTAAAAATAAACTTCATTGTTTATTAAAGCATTGTAATATATATATATATATATATATAATATAATATATATATATATATATATACTATTATATATATATTATATATAAAAAGTTAATATATATATATAATATATATATATATATATATATATATATATATATATATATATTTTTTATTATTTAATATATATATATTTAATATATTTATAATATATATATATTATATATATATATATAGATATATATTATATATATTATAGTTCCTCATATAGAAACATTTTATATATTATATAATATAATATATATTATATTTTTCATGGGCGGTCGTCAGGGGGGGCCCTAGAAGCGTTTACTCTCTTCTCAAAAGCAACACCACTTTTTCTTGCAATGCAGAGAGTTTTAGAGTACAGCCCTACATCATATGGCTTCATTTCCTACGTACTAAAGGTAACAAGATATAATATATCAAAAGGAATGTCAGTTTGTGTAATTTTTCTATACTCTTTTAACGTTTAGTTAAAATTGGTAGTATCGTTAATTCGCTATACTAGATCCAAGACTTCTTAATTAGGCCTTAATTAGAAAATCATAGAAAAAAATAAAAAATATTATCCTCAATAATTTCATGTGTGACATTTTCTGGTACGCACGATTTACCGCTTCGGGGTAAGCATCATGATAAGGGAGTGCTGCAAGATTTGTGCCGCTTACGAGTAGATGCCGGAGATCAGTCATTGAAGTCCCGGGAAGATCCAATATTTGAGATTTTGGGACCCCATTTTAGCCCCCACTTAAAAGTGGACATAAAATTCTTAATTTTCAGACAATTTTGATGGGGAAAATAGCAAACCGCAGCTTTTTCTGACCTCTAGAACGTCATTTTCGGGTGTTTTTCTATGTCTGTAGTCATTGCTTCGGCGTTTTCATTTTTTCCAAACCTAATATTTTGATATTTTTTCATATCAACTTCTACAATTTTTTTCGAAATGACTTTAAACTTGAAATATACATAGATAGGTCTATTACGCACAAAATGCACATAGAAGTTTTTTGATTTTTGGAAATTGTGCTCCAGCAATTAAAAAAAAATAAGTAGTTTTGAAATTCGACATTGCGAGCACAATTTTCCAAAAATCGCAAAAAACTTCTTGTGCATTTTGTGGGCGTAATAACGCATTACTATGTATATGTCTAGTTTGAAGTCATGTTTCGAAAGAAATAAAATTAAAAAATAAAAAAAAAATTGTTAGAAGTTGATACGAAAAAATGTCAAAAAATTAGGTTTGGAAAAAATGAAAACGCCGAAGCAATGACTACAGACAGAAAAACACCCGAAAATGACGCTCTAGAGGTCAGAAAAAGCTGCGGTTTGCTTTTTTCCCCATCAAAATTGTCTGAAAATTAAGAATTTTATGTCCATTTTTAGGTGGGGCTAAAGGGGGGTCCCAAAATCTCAAATATTGGATCTAGCCCTGAAAAACCATTTTGAAAAGGGGAAGAAAAATGAAACATATCAATTAATTCAGATTCAGAATGAGATTATTTCTCTATGTGGTACTACTATAAAGGAAAGCATCGTTAATAAGTAAAGGAAGGCGTTTCGGCGTATAGCTTGCTTAGCAGATGAAAGCCGCTAATATTTCTGAAAGGACAATTAATCCTTTTTTTAGGTTGCGCTATTTGCGACAAAGAGGTGCGTGAAGTCAAAAGCCTTTTATTGGCTTTGTAGAACTGAAACGCGCTTCACGGCAAAAAAACCATTGCGAAAGCCATTGACGATTTTGTCACGACCGAAGAACTGGATCCCGATAAATTTGTGGGCTTGGGTTTTGATGGCTGTTCTACGATGTCTGGCAAAGAAGGAGGTGTCCAAGCAATATTGCGGAAAAAGTATAAAAAAGCATTGTTCTTTCATTGCTCTTCACACAAATGATTTGAACACAATACCAGAAATCCGCAATACTGTGGGAACTATAAAGGACATTATCACGTTTCTCGCGAGTCGGTCTTGAGAAGAAAATTAATGCCAAACCTCCCAGCCTATGGCAGACCAGATGGTCTGAACAACCAAGTGCATCAGAGTGTTTAAGGAGCACTTTGTACGAATGATGCAAACATTAGAAGCCCTTTCCATTGAAGGAAATACCGCCATAAGATAAAAGCGCTTTTCAGTTGCTATTCAGCGGGCATTAAGTCGTCATTCATAATGGCTATGATATTGATCGCGAAGTACTCTGGTGGGGATGTTAGAGCCATTGTAAATGCTCTCGCAATCCAAAACGCTTGGAATATGCGTCAAAACGCTCGCAGCACATTCAACACATTGTGGAATGGTTAGGAGCCATCAAGAAGCTAATCAAATCGCCGAGCAACTGGGATTGATCTGAATATACCACGGATTGTGGTAGGCAGCAGCACCTCAGCAACCATGCAGCAACAAATCCCACGGAGTTTGAGAAGATCCTTAATATCCGTAATCTGGATTCCTATAACGGCTCAATGAATTACGGTTTTCTAACTGAAAAACACCTGCTTATCTTGACATATCTACATCCTTTCCACATGCTACTTCATAACATCGATGAAGTTAAAGCTAAAGACAGCTCATTTATAGTTTTTTGCCAAGAAAGACCATAGAAGAAGAAGCTAGAACTTTGATACAAAATTTGAAAGGACAAAAGGACAAGAAACTGAGTAGGGAAGAACTAAAAGATCTTGTTGTCCCCGAGTCTTAAAGGAGACTGAACTTTCTTTCCGTTCGACTAATAAAACAAAGCTTTG
>JABUQX010113170.1:0-43014 GCA_015478945.1 Trachelipus rathkii
GTGTATTTCGTTTTCATTTTGGGGTTAAAGTCAAATAGTTTGTGATTTTATGGCAACTGGATTTCTGACATTATTCTCCGCTTGAACTTTCAGTATGTCGATAGCATTTGCGGCTGCAAAGCTGTTAAATCAATACGGAAGGCATGCGCTGGTTGATATCAGCTGCGACAACGCAAAATCAAAAAACAATTGCATCGAAAATAAAAGAAATATTACAGCAATTTTTGAAGACCTATAAATTTATATATATATTATATATAATATATTATATATATATATATATATATAGTATATATATTATATATTATATATATATTATATATATATATATATATATTAATATATATATATATATATATATATGTCACTCAACTTTGCCCCCCCCTAAATGAAATCCTGCCTACCCATGTATATAATATATATATATATATATATATATATATATATATATATATATAATATATATATATATTATTTTATATACATATAATATACAATATATATAATATATATATATATATATACAAGGATGTTTTCAAGACCTTACCGACAAACTGTAGGGTAGATAGGCTTATGTGTAGGTGAAGCATTTTCGTTAAATGAACCATCTAGCCCAATGCTCCCATAGGGGTGTATTCGCATCTGACGAGGTGAGCCGAACATGCTGCACATGTAGTAAAAGAACAATGAAACACGTGTACAGGCATACGTATTTATTATTGATGCGGTTACAATGCATGTTCAAAGTGTCGACCTTCTTCGCGGGCACACGCCTGATATCGACGTAGCAGCGACACAGCAACTCTGTCGAGGACGTGTGGGTCCTGGTTGATGAGGTTGAAGGCGTCCTGTATTCTGTGCAGCAGACCCGCTGTATTGACTACGGGCGTCGCATACACGATACCCTTAACGTGCCCCCATAGGTAGAAGTTAAGGGGCGTCAATCTGGTGACCGGGGTGGCCAGGTCATTGTTCGTCAAAGTCGACCGTGAGCTGTGCCCGAGCATCGATGCAGAAGTGGGGGGGGGGCCATCTTGCTGAAACCAGATATGTGGTCGCACGGCCGGACATAGGACCCCGAGCTGGTCCTGCAGTGTCGTCTGTAGGAACTGTAGGTAGACCACACCTGTTATCCTTTGCGGGAGAATGACGGGACCTAACAGGTGTTGGACAACAATACCTGCCCAGATGTTGACGGAGAACCGGTGTTGGTGACAACGTACGGCTATAGCATGCGGGTTCTCGTAGTTCCATACGTGGCTATTCCTGGAGTTGAAATAGCCGTCCCGTGTAAAGATCTCATCTGTGAAGAGGACGTTCCAGGGGAAGGCAGCATCCTGTATAGACTGCCAGAGAAACCACCGTACAAAGTCCCAGACGTGGTGCATAGTCCGGCAGTCCAAGGCTTGTACCTCCTGATCACTGCACAGGTGGTACGAATGGAGATTGTACGCCCGCACGATTTTCCAAGTTGTGGGGTTCATGGTTTACGTGCATAGCATGCGCCACACAATGCCTGCTGGAGGGGCGGTTGTTGAGATATCTCAACAACGGCATCCTCTACAGCGGTGTCCCCACAACACTAATGAGACCATTGACGTTGCCATAACGGAGGGTACCCGTCACCCGCAGGCGTCGTACGACGAACGCAAACTTTGTTGGGGGGGGGGGGTGA
The DNA here is from genome assembly GCA_015478945.1 of Trachelipus rathkii. Classification (NCBI taxonomy): domain Eukaryota; kingdom Metazoa; phylum Arthropoda; class Malacostraca; order Isopoda; family Trachelipodidae; genus Trachelipus; species Trachelipus rathkii. The sequence continues at coordinate 1,676 of JABUQX010113170.1, forward strand.
AGGATGTTTTCTGTTGGGGTGCCGGTTCCACGTAGATGCGACGGGCCCATGTCCTTTCCCTCTCATCATAACACATCACCATGTCTGTGAGTTTCAGCGTAGCTGTATCTCATGTTTATAGTAAAACACGCATGCACTATAATGTAACAGCGGGCACCATGTAACTGCTACCCAGGCGTATAGCGGTATAGGACCTCTACACATCACGTACACATGTCGGTCTGCGCACGTCTTCCGATGCGCATGCCCCCTTCTGGGAAGCCTTGGGGAGAATGTTCATTTAACTAAAAATTTTCACCTACACGTAACCTATCCACCTCTCAAATTGTCGGTAAGGTCTGAACACCCTATACTATATAATATATATAATAATTTATTATATATTATATATATTATATATATATATATATATATTATATATATATATATATATATATATAATCATTAGTATTATATATATATATATATATATATTATATATATATATATACTATATATTGTTGCATCTCGCGTCGCAGGAGGTTTGGCTAGCACCGATCGAAGAATCTTAAGCATCCTCCGGAAGAAACGCCACTTTAATCGTGACAACAGCTCACTCTCTCTTCAACATCTAATATCCCTCTATTGAAGGTGGTTTTTCACTTTCCATAGAAACAGAACCTTCAAATTGGTGGAATCTGAGTGACCCAACGTGCCACTGATGGCACAACGAACACGCAGCAAGCAACCCTGAACACCCATAAATGTGATTCAACGAACACCTTTTCAAATCAGCTGAACGCACCATCAAATCAAGTTTCTTCTGTTGATCGCTACTCTGTTATTTCATCCTGTGCCTTCTATACCGTACTTCTCAAGCTTCTGTAGGTTCGGACCAACTGCACGTAGAGTACAGAGCTGGTTGAAGCCTACTCCAGTGACGGCTTAATCGTGTGAACACGCTAGGCTCACCTGTCAACTACACGCTACTACCCGACGTCCTTCCAGGTCGGGAGCTGAATGTGTTGCGGCATTGGTCACTGGGGAAGTTCTGTGGCGTCTGGTGGGAGGGGGCTCTAGCACCACCGATGAATCCTAAGCAGCCTCCGGGAAGAAACGCCACTTTAACGGACAACGCTCACTCTCTTAAACATCTCATATCCCTCTATAGAGGTGTTTATTCAAGACCAGAACATAACCCATCATATATATATATATAAATATATATATATATATATATAATTATATATATATATATATATTATTATATAATTATATAATATATATATATATATATATATATATATATATATACATATATATATATATATATATCATATATATATATATATATATATATATATATATATAATATATATATAAATATATTATATATATATATATATACAGAGGTGGGCACAATCTGTTACTCCGTTACTAACGAACTAGTTTTTTGAGTAACGAAGTAACGGACGCGTTACTTTTTCTTTCATGTACGCTCCAAATAAGTTCCGTTAATTTTTTCTCCCGTTATTTTTTAGTCCGTTACATTTTGTTCGACTTTCTTTTGAATGCTGATAGCCAATTGACCAGCCCCGATGCAGCTAAAAATATATATATGATATATATTATATAATATATATATATATATATATAATATATATATATATATATATATATATATATATAGTATATATATATATATAATTTATATATATATATATATATATATATATATATATATTAATATATAAAGGAAAAGGAAATTTGCATAGAATAATTATAGGTATGGTGGCTTTCGTAACTGCAATGAAATAAATGTGACTAAGTATGGGTGGGACACATTTCGAAAATCTGCATAACATTGCAGTAATGAAGAGAATGATAGTGAATGTGTCGTGGGTTTGATGGTGCACAAAGGAATAGGTATTTTGGGGCATGAGGTCATTAGTAAATGAGGAGGTAATGTGTAGAGCGAGAAACGTTTAAGAGTGGTAAATCTGCAGGTATAGATGAAATACTTGTGAAATGATCAAGAACGGAGGCGAGATGGGATTTGATTGGATTTGGAAGGTGTGTAACAAAATGTTTATGGAGAGCAATAGTCAGAGGGATTGGAGGAGAGCAGTAATAGTACCACTATATAAGGGTAAGGGACATAAGGGTAACTGTAGGAATTACGGGAAATTAGTTTTTTAGGTGTAGTAGGGACAGATATATACTTATAATAATTTTGTCGAAGAATGCGGTGCGAGTGACTGAAGGACTGATTGTGAAGAAAAAAGGGGCTTTATGAAGTGGTAGGAGGATGTGTGGATCAAATCTTTACATTGAAAAAAATGATTGAGAAAATGAGGGAGTAGAAGAATAAATTGTATTTATGTTTTTTGTATTGCATAACAGGAGTATGAAATTGATTAATAGGAAGCTCTATGGCAGGTGTTATTGATATATGGTGTTGGTGGTAAGCTTCTGCATGGAATCAAAAGTATATATGACGATAATAAAGCGTGTGTAAGAATATATGGAGTTGAAAGTGATTGTTTTAATATTAATATTGTCCAAGTGAGGCGGGATGTGCTATGTCTTCTTGTTATTCAATTTGTATATGGATGGGGTTATGAAAGATCTAGAGGTGGGGTGGTAGGGGATGGTGTTAGAATCAGGGTTGTGGAGTCGTTTAAATATTTTCCTTCTCCGACTCCACCCTCTTCAAAATTACCGACTCCGACTCCGACTCCACTTTCTTCAAAATTACCGGCTACCCGACTCCGACTCCACAATCTCGGTTAGAATGATGGAGTATGGAAGAGAGTGGAGGATGCCCTACCTATTATATGCGGATGATTTCATTTTGTGTGGCGAATCTGAGAGAGTTTGAGAGGATTGGTAGAGAGATTTGGCAAGGTGTGTAAAAGAAGATGTTGAAGGTAAGCGTAGATAAGAGTAGGGGAGGTTATGGTTGTGAGTGAGAGGACAGTCCTCGTTGTGAAGTTATGTAAGATGGTGAGCAGCTGGACAGTTCTCGGTCCTGTTTAAATATTTAATATATATGTTGGATGAAAAGGGAACGGATGATGCAGGGTGTAGTAGAAAAGTTGTAAAAGGCAGGAAGATGGCTAGTGCAATTAAATCGTTGGTGGATGCAAAGGGACTAAGAACCTGAGTGCGCTAGGGTCTTACATGACGGTATGTTTTTTAATAATAATGAAAATGTTGAAAATTTAATATACACAAACCAATAAAGTTGCTTAAGATACGTAATTAATGTCATATTGAAAAGCTAAAAGTAACGGATAAACGGAGTACGGCACTTCGTTACTTTTCCTTTCAAAGAAACGGAATAACGATAACGCAACTACTTTTTCCGAGTAACGGAGTAACGATAACAGAACTACTTTTTTGAGTAACGATGCCCACCTCTATATATATATATATATATATATATATATATATATATATATATATATATATATATATATATATATATATATATATATATAATATATATATATATATATATATATATATATATAATTATTATATTTATGTATATATATATATATATATATATATTATATATATATATATATTTCTAAACAGGATAATAACCGTGTAAGAATAAACACATTTTGAGCCATTGAGAAGAGCGTTTAGTAAAAATTTTGGAAATTTTTTTTTTTGTTATCGAAATCCAAATCTAATACAATTTAAATCTGATAAGAAAATATTTTATAAACTCGTAAATTAATTAAGGTAACGTTTAACGGATGTAGGTAAAAATTTTAACTCGTTAACGTTAATTCAACAAATGTAAACTCGTTAATAGTTCGTTACTTCTTTTCGAAATTAACGAAAGCGTTAAGAGTTAACAAAAAATTAACGAGTTAACGGATTAAAGCGTTAATGCACACCTTTTTATATATATATATATATATATATATATAATATATATATATATATATTTATTTTATATTTATATAATATATATATATATATATATAATATAAAAGTATATATATATATATATATAATATATATATTATATATATATATATATATATATATATTCTATTTTTTTTATTTTGGTATATAAAAACTATTAGCTATATACGGTAACTTTTATTTCTTAGTTTTAGCTGAATTTATATTTTTGTCTCCATTGGATATAATTGCACAGAATTTCACTAAAAAATCACTATGGTTCAACTACTGATTCAATAGCGGTCCTAATTTGTCGCCCTTGTGAAAATGAAAATTAATAATAAAAAATATTAAGGATATGGAGGTGAATTGTCTAATTCCTTTATTTCTTTTCAAATTTTTTACTATCAACCTATCTCTATTCTCTTTACCCTATTACTTATCAATTTACCTACTAAGTTTAATAAGTGCTAATTTACAAAAGCCACAAAGGCTGAGTTATTTTAGGGCTAAAAGAACTTCCTCAAAGAGCATAAATTCTTTGAGAAACAACAAATTCGGGTAATACTTATGTAGATACACAATTGCACATATATATTATTTTTTAGTTTTAAAATCTTTCAAAGAATTTAGTTGATTAATTTAATCTGCTTTAGATTAAATTTTCATCAATTGTGTATTCTATATTGGTCTGAACGAACGGGTTTGTTGCAAGTTCTTGTATTTGTGTATTAGTACAAAATGAACTTAAAATTAAGGTTTATTTGAACATATGAAAATATTAGAGACAGTAGAAGCCACATGGGCCTATCGAGACTAGCCTATTGGCGTTTTTGTTCTAAGTTTAGTAAGTCCTAGTGTATTTAATTCAAAATTTGGTATGAGAGTTAGAGAAGCAATGCATCATTGCCTAACCATTCCCTTTCAGTGTTTTTCTAAAAAAAAAATCAAGTTCAAACTTAGGCCTAATAGGCCCATAGATCAATTTCAACTTCAAAATTTAAACTTATTTTTGGTCTTCTAGACCCTTTCAAAATTCAAATCAAATAGTTTGGCCTGGTGTTAGGCCATCTTTCATTTTCATCTTTCTTCAAAGTTTCATTTGTCCTTGGGTCATTCTAGCCAAATTTCAGCGAAAATGTCTGACCCAGAGATACAAGCACATCTAGATAAAGTTAATAAAAAAATCTAAGCCTATTTTGAAGCATTTCATACTCAAGGCAACAAGTAGATATTAATATCTTAGTCAGATAGAGAGTAGGCCCTACAGAAAATAATAAAGATAAAGATGCAACGTACGTGAATATTCTCTACAGAAAGTCTTGCTGGATCTGGCTATAAACAGAGAAAAGAATACAAAATATATAAAATTAAATTTAATGATAATGAAGCAGACTCCCCCATTCCTGAGTTTCATAATGAGGAGTTGTGTAGTCAGATTCAGTACCAATACTCAATTAAATCAAAATTAAGTGAGTTAAAATCTAAAGGGGATCAAAATGTAACAACTCAAAAAAAATACTTGCTCTCATTTGAGTGAATCTGTTCTTAGAGCTATAGATGTGGTTTCCTTTGAGGGCCAATGAAACTGATAGTTTGCTTATAAAACCTTTCATTTAAATTTAAGATTCCTTTAGATTTTGCAGAAAAATTTAAATGAATCCATTAATCTTCACTGCTTAAAAAATAAATTAAAGGGATATGCATACTCTCTGATTCAGAATCTTTCTATTAGTGACAGTAATTATAATAAGGCTCTTGAACTTTTAGATAAAGAATATTTAGATGAAAATTTTCTCATTGATGAAATCATTAAAAAAAATAATCAACTTAAAACCAGTATTTGACCCAACGTATAATGCGACAAGGGTTTACTTAAATATCAGAACATTAATATATGAACTTGAGAGCTATAACCTCAAATATCTTGAGGAGGCTACAGGATTAGTAGTACTTAGCCACATAGTTTTATCAAAATTACGTAATGTGGTAGTAAAGGAAATTACTCGCAAGTTGAATACCAATTACCCTGATTTAAATCAAATATTTAACAGCTACAATGAAGTTACCAAAAATATTGTTAAAACGTCAAATAATAAAGGTCAAAATTTCAATCAATAATACTTATTCGAAATTTAAAAAATATTAATACTTCGGATAAGCCTAATTATCAATTTAAAATTAATGAAAATTAAAGGACAAATGAGCCCTTAAAATCTAATAATAGGCCTGATTCCGATTCTGCTTTGCAGAATTTCAAAACTCATTCTAATGAAGTTGGTGGAAATGAAGCTTCTCATAGTATTAATTCTTCCACTTCTAAAATCAAAGGTTATTCAAAATCATGTAAGTTTTGTTCATCCCAAGGTCATTTAATGACCAATTGCAATGTTTATCAAACGTATGATTTGAGAATTAAAAAGTGTAATGAAATAAATCTATGCAGCAATTGTTCAAGTAATAAACATGCTGCAGATCAGTGTCCTGGACTTGAGGAACAACTTTCTTTCAGTTGCCAAGTTTGCAATAAAAGAAGTCATATTACTGCTCTTTGTAAGCAAAGGAAAAGTTCCACTCTCACAAATGTATGTCTTAGCTACAGCCAAAGTACCAACAATTTATATTTGTTACCATCAATTACTATAAGGATTGGCAGAAGTAAAGTTTCAGCTTCAGTTCGATGCCTAGTCAATTGTGGCTCACCGAGGTTCTACCTTTCTAAAAGTGCTTGACAAACTCAATATATCTGTAGAGAATCATCAAAGCACTCAATACGATATAAAAACCTATTTAGGTGTTACCACCCGCAGTTTGAAAGAGACTGTTCTTGATGTATATATGGACCGGTCTTGTTTCACCCTTCTTCTCTTGGTTGATGATGATCTTTAATTAAGTTATGAGATTAAGTTCGTAGATCAAGCTCTAATTAATTTAAGAAATAAATCTTACAAATTGGCTGATTCTGGCTATAAAAGAGTCTAATAACTCATTTTTTTGATTTGGATGCCCTGGTAGGCATTGATTTACATAGAGTATTTCTCAACCTAGAAATTGATAATGTATGGTGGATCTGCTTTAAGTTTTAAGAGAGGTTCTATTATTCCATTTGGAAAAATTACTAATTTTATATACAATAATCAAATAAGAGTTTCAAATCCACAGTCAATTGTTCAAAATCAAATACTTGGTTAATGCGCCTTTAAGCCCTGTCCATATCTTAATTTTAATCCTTTAAGGCCAGCACCTACTAATTCAGAGGCGAGAGGCTAAGGATTAGAAAACAAAACGGTTCAAATTGCCAGATTTAGTATTGAAGGTTATGCATAAAATGATAAATCTGAAGATGATTTGAAACAGATTGAAATATTCAAAGGTGGTATAGTTCAAAGACGGAAAATATCATATAGATCTTCCATGGATTGAAGATAAACTTCCCTTGTTGCTCTCAAACTATAACACTGCTCTTTCAGTACTTAATAGAGTTCGTGAAAATTTAGAAAGAAAAGATTTAGTTAAAGCCTATGATGTTGTCTTTCAGCAACAATTAGCTGATGGATGGTATTATTGAAGAGTTCAGAATATCTCCCTCTGAGTATAAAAATTATATTTGGGTTCCTCACAGACCTGTTATCAAAACTGATGAACAAGTATCAACAAAGGTCAGGCCTGTGTTTAACTGTTCTCTCAAAACTAACTCTTTACCATCTCTAAATGAGGCAGCCTATACTGGACCAGATCTTATGTCTTCCTTATTAGGACATTTATTCCGGTTCAGATCAAATCAGTTTGTTATGCTATCAGATATAAAACAAGCCTTCCTTCAGATTAAGTTAAAATCTATCGTTTGGTTTCACATCCTTAATTATATCATCAAGCATCATGCTCAGTCTTATAAGGATGATGCATGTACTCAGATTCTATTGAATAATTTTTTTGTTGATAATTTAATTATTAGTGCAATGATCCACAACATTTAAAGGTCGTCTGGAAGGGTACAGTGATGCAGATCATGTTGGGGATTTGAGAACCAGGCATTCAACAACTGGAATTGTTTGTTTATATGCTGGAGGAGCAATTTCATGGAGTAGTCAAAAGCAGAATTCAGTTGCTATTTCAACAACAGATGAAATTATGCCAGGAAGTGAAGCAACAAAGGAAATTGTGTGGCTTCATCAACTATTGGAAAAAATTACAGAAGTTTTCAAGAAACCTACTCTTTGGATTGACGATGAAGCAGCTATTAAACTCCGTAAGAATCTAGAATTTCACAAAAGGACCAAGCATATAAAAGTACGCCATTTGTTCATTAGAGAAAAGTTCAAAATGATGAAATAGAAGTACTCAAGATTAGCAGTGAGAATGAACTTGCAGATGGGCTCACAAAGCCTCTACATCAACCAAGATTAATGAGCTTGAACAGAAAAATTGGAATGGATAAACCACCTTTGCAGAATAAACAATAAGGGAGAGTGTTGAAGAATATTGTTTATTTTATGATTATATTTTGTGTATTTTGAATTTTTTTTTTGGCTATCATGCCAGTAGAGAGAATTCGAACAAAGTAATTAAATAATTTTTATAAAAAATATTAGGCAATTTATTCCTCAAATTTTTTTATCACGAAAAATACTAAAAATATTTGTTATAAAAATAAACCTTTGCTATATACGAAGCCATATTATATTTGTTTGAATTTTTTGGGGGCAAATTTTCCCGCGAGAAAGTACACACACGCACAAGATTGTCAGAAAATTATATCGTTGGATTGAAGTACTATAATTTTAATAATATCTATAGCTATACTATGCTACCAATTTTAATTACAATAGCCAATCCGTCGGCACCGACTTGTTGAGGTTTTTGGTTGTGTGTTGCATAGAGATTAATTTTAAGGATCCTGTTTAGTGTTCTTTAACTAGCTATTTTTGTTTAATTGTAATAAGTTGTAAAAGGATCCTTAGGAATCTCGTAATACTAGTTTTGTTATAATATAAATAATAATTTTCTATAACCTTGTATAAACATTATTAATCTTTACATTATTAATTATTATAGCTAGTATGATCTAACTAATATTTTTTTTTATTGATTTTTGTTACAAAATTTAGGTACTTGAAATTATTTACTTATGACTACACTTACGGTAAATAATTTATGTCATTCGAAATCATCCAGCCATCTGATTTAATTAAAAATTATTATTGTAATTACTGAATATAATTCAACCTTTGTTAATTTATAGCTGTATCTTTATGTAATTACTTAATTAGAGAATTTGGAGAGACATCATTCTTCAACCACTAAAATACATTCGAACACACGAGATTTTACTGAAATCGACAGATTTTATTGAAAAATGAAGACTATTTTAGCTGTCGAAGATTTGAGTATAGGTCCAAACCGTTTCCACAGCTCGGCTTTATAGTAAAGCCAAATTAAGAAGACAGTTCAATGATAAACAAGAAAAAATAAAACCAAATTAAGTTGCTGTGGATAGCTTTATCATTAGGAAGAATCAAACTCTAAAAAGGTACAAATCATTTATTACTCTCAGTTTAAGTCCACGTATAAACTAAATACCGTATAAAAAATATAAATTCAATAAATTGCATAAAAAATATACATACCTAAATCTTAATTCTCTTTGCATTATAAAATAATAAATATTTAATGGGTTCAGAATAAAAAAACGCGTGAAATATACAAATGAAGTAAAAAACAAATTAAAACTATTTAAAAGAGTCAAACTGGAAACGTACAAAATAACTGAAAAATAAACAACAAAAATTGAATTTTTTTTTTTTTAGAAATAATTTTCCTGCTTCATAAACAAAAGAAAAACAAAACCTCTTAATACAATAAACGCATCCATTTAACACATCTAGGCCTTTATTTAAATATCTAGACTAAAGCTTCAGTCTTCCTAAGCCTACTACTGCCACTACTATCTACCAGATCTGCTAATATAAAGTATTCTTAATTCTAAACACAGTTAATTTTATATAAATCATAAATTTGAAATCTCATTTCAGGACTGTCGTAACAATCAATGTTCATTTTTAACACTAATCTTTAACAAAGATTCAAATGTTTTTGTTTTCTGTGAAGTTGAAGCTTCACCTGTGTGGGTTCGAAGGTGAACTCTTAAATTACATTTATGATTAAAACTTTTATCACAGTAAAGAACACTTAAATGGTTTTTTTAAACCCGTGTGGTTTCGAATGTGGGATTCTAAATCCTGTTTATCACTAAAATTTTTCTCACAGTAAGAACACCTAAATGGCTTTTCAACCAGTGTGGGTTCGAAGGTGAACTTTTAAACCACTTTTAGACTGAAACTTTTCTCACAGTAAGAACACTTGATGGTTTTTCACCCGTGTGGGTTCGAAGGTGAGCTATTGAAATAAGTATATTATATTTTTAGATTAAAATCTTATTATCTACTAGAGTATAAGTAAACACTCAAATGGTTTTATACTACCACCTCGACGTGTGGAATTACGAATGTGGGTTTCTAATTAAATCCTTACGGTTTAAACTTTTATCACATGAGTGATAAAGTATACTTTAATGGTCATTCAACCCGTGTGTATTTCGAGAATATAGTACTTTCTATACTAAGACTTATACCATTATAACATTTCTTTGTAGTATTTCCCACACACAGAAATATTTAAATAGATGATTTTATCATCGCATAATGGTGTTGTGTCGAAGTGATGATCTCTTATATTTCTGTAAATAAGCATATATATAGTCTGATAGTAGATTTATTGTTTGTGTGCCGCACAAAGATGGCGAACACGAGAGTGTGTGTGTGTGTGAGTGAGCGCTCGATAGATGATATCAGAGTGAAATAGTGTGTAGACTCTTTTTCTCATATGTCATTGTTTTTGATAACAAATACTTTTTGTAATTGCTACCTCACATAACGATGTGAGAGTGTGTGTTATTCAGCTATCGTGTAGACATTATACTGCGCAGTCAGTATGTCTTGCGATAGAGAAGGAAATATTTCATGTCCATCGAAATAAGATGATGTTTCTCAATCCTATATTGCTGCTTATTTGCTGATAATACTGAAGTTTATATCATTTGAAATAATATTTTTTTTTGCACATTAGTTAAGATTAGTACTTATTTATACGTGAGAGTATCAAGACTTATAAATATTGGTATATATGAGTAAGCTATGCATGACTGAAAATTTTACTTTGGTTTGCTGAGAGCCAACATGATAAAACAATAGCGGTTCATGCGCTTATCTGCATTCAACTTAGTGAAAATGTCAAAATATCTGAATAGAGTCAAAATTTGTCCATTTTAATTCGATTTTAAAATTTATGAATACCATACACACAAACTCACAGAGCAGACACCATATAAAATTAGACTATTGCTTGTGTTTCTTCCTATATATATATATAAAATTGTTCATGTTGTCCTCAGAAGTTTATTTTTAAATTAATAAATTTTTTATATGTACGCATAGCTAATAAAATTTAATAATATTGGGATGCGTATCTCCTACTTATAGAATTCAAAATATTAGCAGTGAAGCCAATTAATTTTTAGTATTAAAAGATTTATACCACCCAAAAGTTTTTTCAGTGAAAACGTCCATTATGAATCAGTAATAACGTCAAATAATCAGAAATAATCTGAGTGAGCTAATTATAAATCTGAACATAAACTAAATTTATGATATGAATACTTACCGAGAGCTAGCGTCAATGTGCATAAGCTAAATAGTCCAGGTGACTATCAACACATGCCGGAGTTCGTCCGATAGATACATAAATCGAATTCATCTGCGTTTAGATTGAGTGTATATTTATTTCCTCGCAAGGCGAATGCACATCTCACACATTCCGACATTTGAAGAATGTCGGTTCTCCTGAATCGGATCGGGAAATTAGAACATTTGTGTACAAATATGAAATATGGACATCGAGAACTTCGCGGCAATTTTTAAAATTTTGCATTTTTTAAATAAAGTTTTCAATTTTCTTTTCGATAATTTCGATCGACATTTATTATCGTTTAATTAAAGAAAATTGTAAATCAGTGCTGAAAAATTTTATAAATAAATTCAATTGTAAATATTTACATATATATATATATATATAATATATATATTATATATATATTAATATATATATTATATTATATATATATATACTATATATATATATAATATATATATATATATATATATATACTAATTATATACTATATATATAAAAATAAATATATATTAATATACCTGATATAGTATTATATATATATATATATATATATATATATATTAGCATAATTGAGACTTTATTTATAATATATATAATTTTCTAACGCCAATTAATATTTTATCTAATATATATATATATAGTATATATAATATATTATTAATATATATATATATATAATATTATATATACTATAATATATATATTAATATATATATATATATATTTATATATATATTATATACCGATATATATATATATATATATATATATATATATATTATATATATAATATATATATTAATTATATATATATACTATTATATATATATATTATATATATATAATATAATTATATATATATATATATATATTAATTATATACTATATATAATATATATATAATATATTAATATATATATATATATAATATATATATATATATAATTATATATATCTATATTACTATATATATTTATATATATAATATTATAATATATATATATAATTATATATATAATTAATATATATATATATATATATATATATATAATATATATATATAGTTATATATATATATATATATAAAACCATGTTTTTATTGGGTGTTATTTAAGTGCATATTAAATACAATATTTAGTTTATATATATATATTATTAATTATATATTATTAATATAAATATAGTATTAAATATGAATATATATATATATATATTATATATAATATATTATATATTATATATATATAATATATATATATATATAATATATATTAATATTATATATAATATATATATATAATATTAATATATTAATATATATATATTATATATAATATATATTAATTATATATATATATTATAATATATAGTAATTGCATTCTATGCTATCCTTGAATAAAACTGTATAACGCTTGCTTTAAATATCAGAAATTATATCGCTGCGCAAATCCAGAACCTCGTGCTTTATACATTTCATCCTGGAATGGCAAAAAACCTCTCGAGACGCCTAGGAAATTCGCTCGTAGAAAATGCTAACAATCTTTCTGTGCCCCTAGCGACTCAGACTCTTTCTGACATTTTGCAATTTAAAGTTTAAACGCTAACTTTGTCTCTTTCTCTCTCCCTAATCTTGTATTTTTGTTTTAGTAATGCTGCTGTCCTTAACTCCTAATGAACTGAAACTGTAGTTTGTATCCAATATAATTTTCGGATCACCTCTAATTCACTTTAAATATTCCTCACATAAGCTATTTATATAAATACCTCTCCACTAAGTATTGCAGCTCTCATAACACATAAAATGTTCTTTTCTGCAATATATTACAACTTAATACTTAAAGAGTGGAGTGAGACTAATAGTGTATTGTAACACGGTATCCGGCTCTCAGTGAGTTACATCTCACAATATATTTGTGCTCTTCTGAGCTTGACACTGCAGTCTGGTTAAGATATTATACCTATTTCTATCATCATAGCGTCAATTCCCTTTAACTACTTGATACCTTACTGACTAGATAAAGCGTTGCATTCATATTATCACAGGTTGTGCTGTATATAAGACTATCAATGAGTGAGGGTGAGCTCACATTGAGTTATGATGCACAACTCACTCACAACTCTCGAGTCCTAATCGTCATTTATACCTCTTCTATTTATTCTAAATTGTTCTCACGAATCTATATCTTAACTCCTGTATGATTTAGATAAACATCTAAATTACTTCTAATACTATATATCTCTGTGAGTGAAGCTCACTCAAGTATGGCTTTTTGTGTAAGATAGAGGGCGTTAAACTATTTGAGTGGTATTATTTCTTATTCACTTCTGCCTAGACTATAGTACTCGTATATACCTATATATGCTCTTTTCATGAGCTCAATTTTGGTGAGATATTCTATTTGTTGTGTTGGTGATATTAATAATTATAAAGGTCATTTTACGATTATAATAAGTCTTACTACAAAGCCTATATAATCTAAGACTTTCTATCTCACTACGGTTATATTATCTTATACTTGTAAACCATGCCTTTCTCTTGTGTATTTGCGTCTTTGTTTTGTTTTATTTTTTTTTTTGTATTTTTTTTTGTGTAGGAGTTGACAAGCCACCAATTTTAGTCCTTTAATCTAGCTCCACTCTAGTCGAGAGTGTAAGCCAGCCCTCATAATTCAACTGTGGTGCGCGGTGTTTCACATAGACCTCATATATGTCTTGCTCATAGTATGTCTACAACGTGCATGGTGACTGTTAGTTGTTGTTGGTGTCATGTACGTATGTAGGCTTTGAGACTTTGGCCGATGGATAGACTTCGAGTACTATTATATACTCAGCACTGGTTTAACACATCTGAGTATAATATCGACCCAGTGTATACGATGCGATGACGACTCTACCAGTGATACACTAGATGAGAGCCAGGAGCTAAGTGAAGAAATCATGTGAGCACACCGTGAGTGAACTAAACCGCTGGTAGTTCTCTACTACATATAATATCACAACACACAACTCACATCTAATGTCGCACTCGTATTCAGCTAGCACGCCTCGTGTAATCTTAGATGCTCACGAACCTTATATATCTTAAGTGTTAATAGCTTTTCCGTGCGTCGAGGATGGCGTTGCGTATAACGCTCGCGAGTTCGTACAAGTTCCTGTAGGTATCTTTCTGTGTGTGTGTGTGCGTGTTAATACATATATGTATATTTATATATTTAGCACACACACTCTTTGAGTGCGCGAGCGCTGATATAGATGCGTTGGGTGAGTGCGCTTCTGACTCTACACGTGAACTCATTATAAAGAGATGAGGATTATGTGACTTGTGCTGTGACTCTCGATAGCATTGTCACCAGATGTCGAGGTTGTGAGAGCGCAGAGCTGCCCGCCGGCTTGTACAATATGAAGAGAGTGATACGTCGGATCAGACTCACTTACGGTTGACGTGTGGTGTCGTGTGTGACAATTACTGTCTGCTGGCCGTACATACAATGCAGCAATAGGTTACAGATCTGCGTCGCTCTCTCGTCTATACACGTAGAGAGCTCCCATTTCTGAGGCCCTAAATGAGCGCGGTGAGTGACCAAGTATAGAATAAATATCTGCAAGCTCGTGTTGATGCTGCAGATGTGTCTAATCATTTTTTTCGTATACTAATTGTTAATGGTTCATAATCAGTATGTTATGAATATATATCATATATGCGCGAGGAGGAAGACGAGAGATACGCTTCGAATAGAGATGAGAGCGAGACAGATGCGAGGGATTGTCTCGTTATCTAGAGATAGGCGGCTAAATTTTCTTAGAGATATATGTCTCGCAGCTATTCTATATCATGTATATGTCGTCCTTCAATTTGCTCACAACAACTCAGTGTCTGCATAACACTTAGTTGTACATCTGATACTCCTCGACAGCACTCTCTCTATTCTGTGATGGATTCAGCGAGGCATATAAGATACTCGCAACATAGAAGAGACTTAAATATCCTCGAGATCCGCTAAAGTCAATTCTCCTCCTCATGAAACATAGCAAAACATGAACGGATGCGTGCATTCACACACGCAATTCGTGTACAATATACTCGCACACGCTTACTCGAACTGCGCGTCTCGTAGTTCCTCCATGGTGTGTCGTGGCTGTGCACTGATACGCATTTGATCGGCGGATTGTGTGGTATCGGGGTTGCAGCGCTAAGATGATCCTATATGATCACGTACTGAGAACGGTGAGTAGGACAAATAGCGTATTAGACAATTTAATACACGAACCACGAGGAACAGAGTCTTTAGAGCTAATGTGACAAGTGTATTTATATAGAGCATAAGAGGACGCACAGTTCGCCTCGTTCAACTGATATTTCATCGCTACTCGCTATACAGATTACTGATTAATATCGAGTGATATTACTCAGTGTTGAGAAGCAGCTCACATGTCCAGTCCTCATGATACATACGAATGAGAAAGCCCGAGTGCATAGAGATGAGGAAACCTCTACATATCGGTAGGTGAGCGTGCTCGTGAGGAGTGCGACGTCTTCACGTGACTGAGTTGTCAAATATATCTAGCATCTTTGACCTTCTCACTCTCACTCTTAGATCATCTGCACTCTCATTTTCTTCTCTCCTGATGCGAGTGCCATAGTATATATATGGGATGTGGTCTATCAGTGCCGTTCGACGATCTCGCTGGATATACTTTTTCTAGTCTCACAAAGCTCGACTCTTATGCGTTTTCTCTCACGCCTGGTTAGAAACAGTAATACAAGGGTAAGAGATTGTACGTCGCGGCTTGATATATCTCAGCAAAGGCTTAATATCCGCTCGCGGGAGAGTGCGAGAAACGGCTCGCTTGAGCGTGTGAGATAGCATAATGACGAAGCAATCCATTGAGAATCTCGCAAGTATTATGATATCCTTCCGTATGTAGAGTTGAACGTATAAGGCTTTCATATATGAGTGTATTCTTATGAGTTATGCCATCACTTGTCGAGTAAGCTAGCATATAATAATTAGCGATAGTGTGAAGGAAGGATGCACTAATGTCGGTCTCTTCCTGATTTGTTTGGGACACTTCTGGACATGTGCCTGTGTGCTCTCATGACTTGACAGTGTATTTATGTGTAATAGAGTATGATGATCTATCATGAGGAATAGTGGTTCTCTAAATCTTATCTCTAGCATAGTGTGTGGACGTGTGTCATAATGATACGTGTCACGCACTGGCGATGAGTGACTATGACTACACTCCTCTCATAATGCGCAACTGACTCGGGAACCTTCATTCTTTTGCAACATCACGGTGCAGTGAGTGAAATTGTCTCTGTGCTCCCTCTCATATCACGTTCATAGAACGTGCCTCTGTTCTTCACATTCTTTCCTATATGTCTTATTACTCGTCTTGATACTGGAACGCTACGATTTTGCCCACGTGGCTCGAGGTCAAATGATCGTCACTCAACAACAGTGTGTAAAATCAAATTCTTAGAAACAAGACTCCAGACTCATCTACAACACTCTCTATGCGCGATAGAAAACAAGGCTGTGTGATAAGACGTAATTGCCCATATGATTTTCGTTTCAGATATTGTGGTTGTGCATACGATTTCTATTTCTGTTTGACATGAGTAATATAGGCATAGATCCATATAAGAGGACGCTATATATATAAGCCCATTAGTTGAAGCAAGATTTGAGTCATATCGAGAGCACACCACTTCAGGCATGAGTCTATAAGAGACGATTGCAGAGAGAGGATGTCTACTCAGGAGTTGTGGTGTATGATGATGTTTGTAGCGCACTGTCGTAGCATAGTGTGATAAGATTTCTCGTGATTAGACTCTAAAGGTATTAGTGCCGCTCTATCTAGTGTCATTGATGATCATCCGTCCGCTTGCTAGCTCGTCGAGAGTATCAATGCAACGATTTTCTTTATAAGTCATGAGAGTGAAGTATCTTGCGCTATACGTCGTATATATCGGTAGAAGAGGAAGAGAGAGTGTATTTTCTTATTTGTCTACGATGAGGGATCCTGGCGTCTCTCTCACCTCGCTGCGTCGTTATGCGTGATCGAGCCGGTAGCACAGACGATACAAAGCCAGACACAGGATCGAGAGCCATGTGTATATGAGAGAAGCTAGATTGATTTAGGTGTTATGTAATGTGCGATAGTGATTCACTGCTGCATTGGCGCTCTATCTTTCGCATCGAGAGCCGGATCTCATCAGATAGTCTCCGCTCCGAGTTCTTACTTATGCTGTTTACTCAATAAGAGCTAGAAGCGTCCGCCAGAGTCAAAGCAGTCATGCAGCTGCAGTATGGATAGTTACGAGTGAGAGACGCTTAGGACCCCAGCTCCCACTCGTGACTATCAATCAAAGCTGCCAGAAAAAACACGCGGTTAGAGGCAGGATGGAAGGCCTTGTGCGGAGTGCAGAAGAGTTTGTCGCTAATTTGGTCTAGCATCAGTGAACGAATTTGAGGTGTGTGATCAGATGTTATATATACACATAGGTCCAGGCTGAAGTTTTTGCTCATTGCTGTGAGTAAGATTCTTCACTTTTTCGGTCCGAGCAGACACATAGGTAAGTGTGGTTCAAGAATTGGTTGTGTTCTGATATTACAGGAATGCTCTTGTTCGTCATGTGTTCTCTTTGCTCTCATTCTAGCTAGTCACTCCAGATTACGTTGAAGAATACTTGCTGTAGTGGAGAGAGCATGACTAGGTCTTTCTCCTGTGTCCTTTAACTATTTTTGTGCTCATCATATAATATCTGTATAGCACTGCACATTCGATACTCTATATATTGTGGAGCGGAGTGTTTGTCATAGTTACATTGAAATATATCGCTTCTCCTTCTAAATAACGTAAAGAACCTCAGTATCTAGATGATAGATAGGAATAGTTCTTGAGACGCTTCAGCAAGAACTATGTACGTCAGATCGTAACGATCATTCAAAGATATAGGCGAGTCGCATTATCTGAATATAAGGAGCGCTGTTTTCCTTGTATGGAGCATGATTTCACACCTAATTATGATGAGTGAGATTTCATATGCTTGAGGTACTTGGTCACGCGTAGCACGCTAAGAATTTTGCGAATCGTGTACACCACAACAGTTATGATACACATTAGGAAATTATAGTAACGGCTAGTATACACTAACGTATACATAATAACTCGTCATGCCCTAACTAAATAGCACCAGGTATGCGTCACCTACTCATAATTAATTTAAGAGCTCCTCCTTAATAAAGTGTAGTCCTAGGGCTTGTCGACCATGTTAAACTACTGCCTAAGCTCATCTCCTGTAAACTCTGCTCGCCGTATCTTTCCTAACCGTTAGCGAACCTATTGCTATATCACTCTTCTTACTTATTCTATCTCACTTATTACAATTTACGTTTTTTTATTATTTATATTTTTTTAATTTGATACAGTCAATACCTATGCTTCTTTATGAGTGAAGGAGGGCTTCTATTGAGCCGACATTATATGAGCATTTATCAAGAATAACAGGTACTCTATACCTTCTACCTCAGTGATTCCAGTCACTACTAGCTGAAATAGTGAACTTAGCTACTGCTATGTTATTATAATCGCTTACATTGATATCACTCGGTATATATAGACGCTACACTTAGTTAATAATAGTTTTAGGTGTATTAAATATTTAAGTTACACAACTTTAATTATTTTTTATCATATACTTATATCTTGATTTACTAACTCTCACTACATAATTTTCTAATCTTTGTGCGTATACGGAGTCAAGTGATGGAGCAGACCTCTCTCTATGAGTGCTCTCTCGCATTGTGGTCGTTGCTCAGGCTTTGATGTTATACATAACGCACATCAATCGAATCTGAGATTTAGTAATATTCATACATTAGAGTTACTTCTCTTGTGAGTGTCTCTACTCGAGCTGAGAAGATTGATACTCTCATATAATAATGAAATTATTACCTATAATTATTAATTATATAAATAGATTTATGCAAAATTTAATAAATATTCTTAATAAGTAAGACTAGTATTAATAACGCTTTTTAACACATTAAAAATAGCACTAATCGGTGCCCAAAGCAATTGGCGGATATACGTATTATAGTGAATTTATAAGAGTATATATATAAAAATTATTTATAAAAATATACTATGTTTATAAATGATTATTAGTTGAACGAAAATATTTTAACATATTTTAAATAATATTTTCTCATATATAAAGAAAAGTTTTTATATTATATAAACAAATAAATATATAAAAATAATACTAAAGAAGCCTCAGATACTAATTATATGAAGAAAAAAAATATATATAATCAGGAATTAATAAATTATAATGTTTATTTACCATAGATCAACATTAGATAATACGATTTAAAGAAAAAAATAGCTTTAATTGAGGGAGGCTAACTGTGAGAATGTATTTAATTATAATATATATAATATATTATATATATATATATATTATATATTTATTATATATTATAATATAATATATATATATATATATAGTATATATATATATATATATATAAATATATATATTATATAAATAATATAATATATATAAATATATTATATATTATATATATAGTATATATATATATATATTCATATATATAAGTAATATGAATATATTATATAATATATAATATTTATATAAGTTAATAATATATGAATATTAATATATTATATATATATATATATATATATAGTATTATTATATTATATATTATATATATATATTATATATATATATATATATTATAATATCTATATATATATATATATAAGTAGATGAGCTAGAGTAAGATGAAAGTAAGTAGAGAGATAGAGATGAGAGAGGTAGAGAGATAAGATGAGTAATGATAAGTATGTGATAAGTAAGAGAGTGAGAGTAAGAGAGAAGATAGTAAGTATATATATATAGTAAGATATATATAGTATAAGTATAAATGGTAATATATTATAGTAAGAGAGTATATTAATTTATGAGTATATCAATTTCATTCTTTATAATTAATATATAATATATAACGTATATAATAATATACTAAGATAAGTAGTGATAATGACTGATATAAGTACTATGTATATAAGATAGTGAAGTATGTTATGAAGTAGTAATAAGAGAAGAGAGAGTGTAATGAGAGAGTAAACGGAGAGACGAGGGATATAGTATAATATGAGTATAAGTAAGTTAAGAGAGTAGTAGAAGTAGAGATGAGAGAGTAAAATAAGTATAAGAGTGAGTATAGAGATATAGTAATAGAGTAGAGATGAGAGTAGAGATGAGAGATAGAGTAGTGAGAGTAAGTGAGAGAGAGAGAGATGATAAGAAGATAGGAGAGTTAGAATTTTATATATATATAGTATATAGATATATAATGAGTATATATATATGAGTATATAAGTAAGTATATATAGAGAGTAGATATATAGTATTATATATAAGTATTATATATATATATATATATTAGTGATATATAATGAGAGATATATATAGTAATGATAGTGATAATATAGTGATAATAATATTAATTATATATATAGTATAAGTAATATATAATATGATAAGTAAGTATATATAGATATATAGTAATATATATATATTATGTTATATAATATATTTATATATAGTATATTTAACGTATATAGTAAGTATAATATATATATATATATATATATAGTAATAGTAATATAGTAATAAGATATTTAAATATAGTAATCATATATGAGTATATATAAAATAGGTAATAGATATATAATATATATAAGTATATATATAATATATTTATACATATATAGGTACGCTTTACACGCAAAAAAAAAATGCACCGCACGCCCGCGTTCATGATATATGATAGTATGATAGTTATATAAGTTAGAATAGTATGATGAAAATATATATTGTATATAATAATATTATATAGATATATATAGTGATATATATATAAATGAGTAATATAGTATATATATATAGTATATTATATAATAGATATATATATATATATATATATATATATAAGTATATAACGTATATATAGATAATATATATAAATATATGATAATATATATATATATATATATATATATATAATACGTAAGTATATATATATAAGTATAAAATATAAAAAAAAGTAATGAAGTATATATATTAAAAGTAATAATAAAATATATAGGTAATATATAGTATTACTTAGTATAAAAGCGCAGTGAGATAGAAGAAGGTTGACCAGGGTGAAACGCTCCCACCGCGAAATTTTAGTGATCAATTTTTTTTTTGATGGTTTGAGTTCTAAAATTTAGTTTAAAAAATAATATATATACTATTATATATAGAGTAATATATATATAGTAATATATATAGTAATTATATATATACATAGAGTATATATATATATATTATAATATATATATTATATATGATAGTGAGGAGAGTTTATAAAGTGATATATAATATATATAGAGATATTTATATATTATAGTATATATTATATATATATATATATATATAGTATAATAGGAGTATAATATATAGTAATATTATAATATGATAATATATAGAGATATGAAAGAAGTAAGATATAGATGAAGTGAGTAGTATATAATGATAGAGTAAGCTATATGATAGAAGATGTAAATTAGAGAAGTATAGATATATATATAAGTAATATGACTGAGTAGTATAATATATATATATATGATACATAAATATATATATATAGATATAGTATATATATATAATTAATAATATATATATTATGTATATAATAGTATAATAGTATAAATAATAATATAGTATATAATATATAACAAATATATATATAGTATATATAATAGTATATAATATAGTATATATATAATATATAAGGATATATATATAATATATATATATATATATAGTAATAATATAGTTTATATATATATGTATAAGAGTATATATACGTATATATATATATATTATATATAATATATATAAGATATAAAATACTTATATATATATAGTAATATATATAGATATATAGATATAGAGAGTATATATATATATAGATATAGTATATATATATAGTTGTAATAGTGAATAGTATAATAAGTATTTTATATAGAGATATATATATATATGTAGAGAGAGAGAGATATAGTATATATATATGGACAAAGTCAGTTAACGCGGACACGGAACAGGACGTTGGAGGGATCAACTGCGCGCTTTTTCTGCGTAGCAGTTTAAAGTTTGAATATATATATATAATATATATATATATATATATATATATATATAGTATAATATATATATAGTGATATATATATACATATATATATATATATATATATTATAAAGCCGTTTTTACGATTTAAACTAACGAACCGGCCTAGAAGTATAACCGCAAAAGGATATTAGTTGTCGGGGCTCGCCTACGCGCTCTAGGCACCTTTTAGGCTGGAAGCTATAATATTGAAAGCAAATAATGCTATCCAATAGGGGCCTTTCGATACCGATGGGAAGACGGGGGACGAGTGCGCACCCCGTGCGTCCCACGCTAGGGCCGAGGAGTGACCGCGACACTGAATATCTTATGCGGTCTACTACTAGAGTGCTCGCTAGTTTTAATCTAATAACGACTTATATATATATATTTACTATTATATATATATATAATATATATATATAATATAGTATATATTATATAAATTATAGTAATATAGTAATATAATAGTAATAAAGTTTATAGATATATTATTCATATATGTATATCATATAATTCAGAACAATAACTGGGTACAGCGAAAAAATCGCGTAGTTGATCCGCAGCAGAAATTTCTACTGTTTCTCACTGACAGAAATTGGACTTTTGCATATATATGATACTTTATAGTATATAAAGATATATATACTATAATGATATATAATATAGTATTATAGTATATATATATAATATATATATTATATATATTAGTATTTATATAATATATATATATATATAATAGATATATATATATATATAATATATATATTATTATATATTAATATATATATATATAGAGAAACATATTAAGATCAGTATGCCTGATAGAAGTGAAGAAAAGCAAATCTATGTTTCTAATCAATAAAAAGAGATATAATGATTTAAATACTGCAAAGACAAAGGTTGGAGTTATTTTGAATAGAGTGTGCCTTTCTTATTTGGACAAAGATATGAAGGGTGTAGCAGTAAATGATGGAATGCTTTAATGGTGTTGCCAGTGCGACGTTAATGCGCAAAGAAAAAACATGCCCTGTATGTTTTCATAAACTGACTCACTATCCTTATATCTAAGCTGAGACATGCAATGTGGAGGCTTAGGGGACTCTAAGGATAAGTCATGGGTCCACATATATGTTGCAACTCTTGTTCAGATATATTGGAAGAAAGATGACTGAAAAATAAAAACGCGATGTATGGCTTTTGCTTTGTGGCCTATGATTTGCGGGATCCTACAAACCATACAAATGACTGCTACTTCTGCAGGATTGTCAAGGGAGAAAAAAGAGGCTAACAGTTAATAGCCCACATCTTCCATCTGGCTATTAGACGGCTTATTTCAACATTCAGTCATACGTCTACACAGTTCGCATACTCCATCCTCAAGCATATTTGAGCTTGAAGTAGAAAATGAAGACAGTGTGGAAGAGAAAAGAGCGAACAAGCGCTTCCACATCCCCATGACGGCCAGATTTTGAAGGTAAACGATGATGTATCGCAGCTCGACTGAGGCCAAGCGAATTGAGTGGATCTGCATTCAAGAGCTGTCTTGTCCAAGGAGAAGGCAGAACTTCCTGGGGTGAAGAAGCTACATCAAATTTAATCTTCTCCATACGTGATGTCAGGCTCTCCAGTAGGCAGAGATGTCAAGTAGGGTTCTCCTTAGCCTTTTTTGAGAGGAAAAACAATCTGTTGTTTGCTGTGGACGCTTTAAATGGCTTGATGAAATGTTTTAATTTGAACCATGATCCAACTGGATGGAGGCATTCGTAGACTCCTCCAAGCTTAGTTTAAAACACCAGCTGTATTAATACATAAGCGGTGACGTGTGCTTGCTTGCTCTATTCCTGTTGGTCAGCAACTTCTCACATGAGGAGACATTATGGCAAACATGGCAGCCATCGGCTGCGAACTACCAAGCGCAAATATGGTGAAACACTGGTGGAAAATCTGGTGGCGATGCTCAAAGTCATGCGCTGTGCTCTTAGGATTGCAACATGGGTACACTAAGTAGAGTACCGTTGCTTTTTGTGTATGTGGGACAGTAGGAATAGGAAAGCACATTACAATGCAACAGGCTAGCTTCAGAAATCTTGAACTCTAGAGAGAAAATGGTCGTTGCCAGGAGTCTTGCTCGTGGACTGCCAAAGATGTTCTTCTTGCACCCCTTCATATAAAGCGGTCTCTTGAAAAATTTTGTTAAAGGTATGTTCCGTATGAACCAGGAAGGAGAGGCCTTTAAGTACTTACGAGACAAATTTCCTAGATTGAGTGATGAAAAGGTTAAAGAAGGTATTTTTGTCGGGCCACAAATTCGACAACTTGTAAAGGATACTGCGTTTAACCGAGTTATAGAGGGGAAAAAAGGGAAGCTTGGGAAGCCTTAAAGGGAGTTATACATGGATTTCTAGGCACCAGAAGAGATGTTGACTACATTCAGTTGGTGACAGTACTACTGAAAAAATACCATCAACTCGGATGCAGCATGCTCCTTAAAATCCATTTTCCCACGTAGACTTTTTCCTCCTAGTTGTGGAGGTTGTGCAGTTGATGAACAAGGAGAAGATTGCGCAGTCAGGATATATTTCTGTAATGGAACAAAGATACCCAGGGCTATTGAAATGATATATGCTTGCGATCAGTACTGTTGGTACTAGTGGTGTAGGGTATGCTCGGAACTCACTTACAAGGAGGCGAAGCAAAGAACAAAACGATTCATGAAGACCACCGACTTAACTATTGCACATCGAACACCAGTGCAGTAATTCATACATATCAAGTTTAGAATCTTAAGAATGTAGCTGTGCATTAAAAATACTTAAAGTGCACTTTCAAAGTAGGTTGTTGCATAATGTAATTAAAAAATGTATCGTTTTCTCTTAATCCGTTAAAATAACATATTTTCACTTATTGTATATCACAGAAACTAGAGCTAATAAAGATTTTCTTTGTCATTTTCGTTTTTCTCACTCCAAAATTAGTAAGATTACACTAATGAAAGTTAAAGGAAACACTGCAATCGCAAAAAATTTTTTTTGTGCTGCCAGTGCATGAGATTTATATGCACAGAAAAATATTTTTTAACGCTGAATAAAATTGTATTTCTTTTAGTGGTACTATTTTTACTTTAATATTGTACGGCAGAAGTATGTAAATGTGTGAGTTCAAGTTATTTTATATTAATAGTAACTATCTATATATATAATGTTATACTAATATACAATATAGTAATATATGATATAGGGATAGTAATATATATATATATATATAAGATAGATAGATAGTATATAGTATATATAGTATATATATAGATATGAGTATATGAGTAATAATAAGAGTAGAAGTAAGAGAACTTTATATAATTGTTGTAGTTAGTATTATTTATTTAAGCTTCAAAAAGATATAGATCCTTTGAAACTATCCTTAAAATATGAAGATAAATTGAAAGAAATATCGCATATAGAGGAGAGCTTACACCTATGTGGAAGGTGCGTGAGAAGAGACAGAAGAATGAGCTGTATTATGATGAGAATTTTTATAAATACGAGTAACTATATTTAGTCTTTGTGTATGTATAAGCGCTCCAGGGCTTATTAGTGCCGTGTGATAGAATGGATGCAGCGAATAAGTTAAAGGTTCAATATTGGAATGGAGCATTTGCGCGATTGCTGATCTCTGCACGTACTCCGTGGAAGAAGTAGGGAAACCGGTTTGACGTGTAAATGAAGATGGAGATTGGAGATCGCATATAATATAAACGAATCTTTCACGACTAATCTAACTATATACTCCGCAAGATAGTATTAATGCTTAAATACAAACGATTAGCACACCTATAAGTGGATAGATAATCCCATATATTATGTTACAAGAACCTGTTCAAGTCGCCTTCAGGTACTTCTTACGCTTAGAGTGAGGATTGTAAAGGAGTGTTAGCCTGTTTTTTCCAGGGCTCTTTTTTTTATTAGAAGTTACACCTGATAGACTACCACAACACTTATAATAAACCTAGTTGGAATAAAATCGTATTATGTTTATTATCATATATATATATATATATAATATATATATTAAATATATATATATATTATATATATATATAATTATTATATACTATATATATATGATAAACTATTTATCATATTATTAATATATTTAATATGTATTTTTATTAGACTAGAATAATGGTTGCTGAATTTTGATATCACCTAATCAAATAATATGTTATTTTATGACGCTTTTCTTAACCCTTGGGCCTTTATATCTCATTTTTGTACATATATACTATATAACTCAGTCTATATATATTATTTACTCACAGGATTTATATTTATATTCTCACACTTATAAATAGCACTCAACAGAAAGAATTTATATAATAATTCATCTTATATTTATTATTTCTTACTCATATATATCTAATATATATATATATAATATTTAATATAGTATATAATATTTACTCACTATATTTTATAATAATATATAAGGTAGTATGTATAGTAAATTGATTAATGCGAGATAGTGAACTAGTTATATATATATTTATATAATATATATATATTACCTCAAACATAGAATGTAAGATCGTGGACCGGAATTCCGGTACACTAATATATATATATATTTATCCTATTATACTATTAGTATGACAAAACTACTATATTATATAATATTATAGAATATAATTATATATATATAATATATATTATATATATAAATTATAATCTATATAATATATAATAATATTATAATATATATAATATATATATATATATTATATTATATATATAATATATATATAATATATATATATATATATATATATATATACTATAGCGTTTACATGTGGGTCAGTAAGCCACACATGGTAGGGCAAGGAGGTAGTGATAAGTATTACTATCACCAAATCTGAGGTGAACCAAATAGTTTTTGGGGTTTCACTAGGTTTGCTTTAAAGTATCCTAATTATTGAGAAAAAAGAAAATCAAAAGCATATTTAGAGGGCGAAGAGGCATTTAACTCTACATAAACGCTGCTTAAGAAAAAAATATTCGCTACACGGAAACCATATCTGCGCCAGCTGCGACAGTGTAATGGCAGTTAGATTTTACGGAAATGATTAAATATATTCTTATAGATGATGGATTTGCAATACTTACTTTTTACTCTATTGACGTATACTCCTAGATACTTGTGTTGAAACCGCTTAAAAGATAAAGATGCAGCTAACAGTTGCCACTGGCAGTACTTGAAAATTTATAAGGTTGAACGTCAGGCTTCTAAAACGATCTGGACAGATTTCAGTATGGTAATTCAAGGGGTCGAGAGATTTCAGGAGATTGATTTGGGAGTATGGTAATAACGGTATTACAATACTTTTTGCGTAAACAAAGCGGCTTATAGTTGAAAGAAGTACAGCGTACTATTAAAGAACGCAATCATAGGTATTTTACTAAAATGAACACTTTTTAAATATATTGAATATACTGGACGATCTGGCTTATTCTGTATAACAGGTCTTACATAGAACTATAAAGGCAACACCTTTAGAAATGTCAAAAACTAGAGGCCATCGAACACAACTGGCATTTCTGTATGAAAAAAGAAAACAAAATTAAAAGATATAAAAACAGGAATAAAAGTGAATGACTATGTAAGAGTATCTCGACAGAAGAAAGATTCTAGAAAGGGTATGAAGCCGATGGTCCTACGGAAGTTTTTTTTAAGTGCGGGGCAACTAATAATCCGTCCATTCCGGTAGTGAATAGTTTATAATGTTATATTATCTGGAGTATTTAGATGGGTGAAAAAATAAAAGGAGGGTTCTATAAACAAGAATTCCAAAAAGTAAGGTTCAGCCGTAACTTCACGATATTATAAATTGAAAAGATTATTAGCTCGAGAGGTAACAGGAAAAATAAGGCAGTTACTTTGAAATTGGAGGGGATATCCTGCCTAAGTTTAATACTTATATAAAAGGCAAGTGAAGTTAAGAATCATTAATCAGTTTTCATTATAATCATGGAGAGTGTAGATCACTTTTATTTAACTGTCTGCGCGTCTTCAGCCTGCGTTCCTCGGATATTACATCCTGATTAATAAACTCTCGTGGCTTTTACAACGTGTTTGATGCATCCTTACAATTTGAAAAGAGAGTGGTGTAATTACGCCGAAGTAGGATTATGTGAAATTGATACTCTAAATACGGAGCATAGAAAATTTTCCTCATCAATCTATTCTGATGTTGGTGGTAAGCAGAAGATGGTAGAATGTGTTGAAACTATATTACAAGTGAAAGAGATACTCGTGATCTGCATAACGGCTCACTACGAATTGAGTACAAAAGAATCACTTCTTTGAAGAATTTTACTTTTGTGCAGGGAGGTCCATAAATTTAAACTCGTGTGGATGGCTGCTATTTTCTTCAGTCATTTTAAACGTCTCTTTGATACTCGGAGGTTATGTCACTCGGTGTAAGTGGATCTGCGCTATATTCACCTACAAAAACGTTGAAATGGACGCGTTACCTATGAGAGAATAAAGTACTAATATCGTTTAAGCTCACAATAATAGATGTATATATCCATGTCTGTAGCACAGTGATTATGTATATTTATATGATACGTTTCACACCAATGGCACAGCAGCGTAAAAGAGCATATTCGGTGAAACGTGAATGCTGAGGCTGGATATACTTCATGATACTCACTTCGCTACTGAGGTTTGAAAGAGGGTTATACTAATCTGTGGGAGAGTGGCCCATGATCATGCATAGCAGCAAACAACAGATGAAGCAGATCGAGTACTAGCCTTATACATGGCACCCCTCCGAGATGCATATACAACCCACCCCAAGGTTATCAATTGGGGCTTATTGTTATAATTAACCACAAATATAATGATATGACAATCATACTGGTATTTACTAAAATTTGAGAGTGAGTATATTTTTGTGTCCTCATAAGAGAGTAAAGTTATCCACCATTACCCTTTAATCTGTAACATATTATGCTATTGCTCTATGACTAGATATAATTTTGACTCTGTACGCGTGCTTTATATATATAAAAGAGATGTAGAAGGGAAATCCCTTCACCTTTACATACCGGCGCATTGTTATGCTAAACGGTGTCATAATAATTAGAAAGAAAAGATGCCAGTATATTACAGAAATAATGGATTATAATATAAGTACGGATAGATATGTACAGAATATAGTTTTCTTCTCTATTTGCATTCCTTAACACTCACAACTTCAGCAGTGTAAAGATGTAAGTAATATTTCTTGATTTTCAAAATTCTTGTTTTAATCTGTTGGTTCTTGCTTCTTGACGAATGAGGTTCGTTTCTTAAAGGGCTTTTTATATTGAGTGTGTCGTCTTTTTCTCCATGGTCTACATCACTAATGGGAGTCTACAAAATAATAAAGGAAAATGCTTTCACTAAAAACATGAACATATTAATATTCTTCAATTATTTGCAACAATACCATTTAATGAATAAAATTTACAAATTTAAAACTCAACTGAAATTACTGAATCTATTCCCACAATTAATAATAATAATAATAATAATAATAATAATAATAATAATAATAATAATAATAATAATAATAATAATAATAATAATAATAATAATAATAAAAATAAATAATAATGATAATGATAATAATAATAATAATAATATTTCAATTTCAAAAGATTTTATTCAGTGAAGAAAAATTACATTATTTACAACGTCAAATATTTTACAAATTCATTATAACAATTAATTATAACAACATAAAATAATTTCCCTAGTATCTGAAATGGGTCTACTAATTGCAACACAGTGTTGTGTCCTTTGAGATCAGAAATATAATTGATAACAATAAATATAATAATAATAATAATAATAATAATAATAATAATAATAATAATAATAATAATAATAATAATAATAATAAAAATAATAATAAAAATAATAATAATAAAAATAATAATAATAATAATAATAATAATAATAATAATAATAATAATAATTTTTGATTTGGCATGAAAGCAAAAAGGACATATAGATAAGCAGATACACATATGTATGCAACACCACTGGTATTAAATTCGATTGACTAACTGAAATACGAACGAAAAATTCCATAAACTCTAACTTTAACTGTAATCAAAGAGTAAAATTGGCGCAAAAGACACATTTCATAAACATGTGATAATATTTCTTAGTCATTTTTGTATGTGTTGAACATTTGAGTGTGAATGATGTATAAAGTATTTGTTTATATTTGACACGATGCTTCATCATTAAGTGATAATTATTTTGTACGAGTTTACCAACTATATCCCATGTATTATTATAACTAATTAGAATTTATGTTTCTTAAAAAACTAAGATTTATCTCGATAAGCCTTAGAAAGCCACACATGATGGTCCAGAAGGTCACAGGTTCCCCACCAATGGGTTAAATTAACAGGAAAAATATTTGAAGCAATAAGAGGTTTGAACTATAAGGAAATTGCTTTCGTGGAGAAATATAAGTTAAAAAAAACTATTACTTTCCAAATTAATTTCAGATCTCCATTAAATTTCTCTAATTGGTATTTCAAGCGTTTTATCTTTTTAAAGCAGAAGTAGAGTTATAGGATTTCAAGACAACGTTGAGTATCCTCCTAAATTATGACCTTGTACTTGGAACTAAAATCAACAAATTTTTATCACACTAGTGAAAGAATAATAATTTATGAAAATAATAAATTTAAAGAGAATCGATCAAATTCATAAGAAACAAATAAACAACTTTCTTCTCTTATTCTTACGAAACTTTCTTTCTGATTGAGAAATTGTTCATATGTTGATCATTGTCTCCAAGTATTCTCTTAAACTCACGCTCAGCTTTTATTTAATCTCATCGTGACATATTGGTGAGTAAATTATTCTTTCTGTGGAAGATAAATTTGTAAATGATGTTTTATTGTAACAAAACAAACAACAATAATAATAATAATAATATAATAATAATAATAATAGATAATATATATAATAATAATAATAATATAATAATATAATAATATCAATATAATAATAATAAATATTTAAAATATTAATAAATAATAATACTATTATAATAAATAATTATCCTTAACAAGAACGATAATAATCTTATTTTTAATAATAATAATATAATAAATAATAAAATAATAATAATAATAATAATTAATAATAATAATAATAATAATTATTAATAATATAAATAATAATACCAAACTTGATTATTATTAATTTATCAATACCTTTCTGTATATCCTGAGTGTGTATATGATCTGTGTGGGTGGAGGAGAAAGAATTCCTACCGTAGGGTATGTTCTGGTTTTTTCGTCGAGGTGATAAAGGAACAGTTTTGTAGTTGAGTTGGGCTACCACTACATATCTCTTGCCAGGATGCTAATGGCATGCCTTACAGAGAATCATAAACGCGAAAGCGCCCTTTCTATCTTTTGGGCGAAATTGGTAGTGATCATATGGGTAATGGAGTGTTCAGAGGAATAATTTGAGAAGAAGAGAGAGAGGGTGATGAATGATGTATTTAGAAATTTGATTTGCTCGCTGTGATTTGAAACAAAGATGAAAGGAAGAGGTGAAATGAGTGGTGGTGTGAAATGTGTTGTGTGTGTTTTAGAGTGGAGAGAATTGAGAGGGGGAGAGAAGGAGTTTGCGATTCTGATGCGTGACCAATGTGAGCACCAGAACACTAATGGTTTAAATTTAAGTTTAAAAAGGTTAGGTATGTGTGGTTTGGTAAATATGGTCCTTGAGGATGATGAAGGGGGAGGAGTGCAATTTTTCTGCGGATAATCTGAATGGAATGTTTTGGATGGGGATGGGTGAGTAGGAGCTTCAATATTGATTGTGTGGGACCTAAATGGTTTGATAGGTCATCAAAAATGGAATGGTATAACAGGCAACTTTGGTTGACAAGAGAAATGAGAATGGTAGGAAGGTGATTGAGTTCTGTTAGGGGGAAGTGATGTGCAAATAATATTTTTTTCAAACAAAGAGTATTCAATCATAAATATATCTAGAGTTGGTATAGGGTAAAGGCTTATCGAAGTGCAAAGTATGATTATATTTGTGTTGGTGAAGAAGGAGATGGTGAAGTATGTGATGGATGTTAAATCAGTGAGGGGGTTTGGGGATGCGGATCCTTATGTTATTTTATGTAAGATTAAGTTATGGCAGCTTGGATGGGAGGAAGGAAATAATGAAGGAAGTGGGAAGAATTAGAATGAGAAGTTAAATGAACAAAGTAATAAGGAAAAGTATTTAGAGCGTTTAAATAAATCAGTTTAATGTGAAAAAGAAGAAACTGAACAAATTTGGATGCAAATGAAGGAAGCTTTTATTAGTAGTGCAAGAGAAGTATAAGGATTGTGCTAAAATAGGAAGTAAGATGTTAACAGTGATGGTGGAATGGAAGAGTTGATGCAAGTGATTAAAGTAATAAAGAGGTGTGGTTGAATGTGCTAAAATGATGATGAAGTCTCAAAGAAAGGTGTTTGGAATTATGTAAATGAAAAGGTTTGGCATACTAGGAGGAAAATGAGGTAATGAACAGTTTGAAGGAGGAGGAATATGGACTTTACGGGAAATAGGAAGATTGTTTGGGAAGGAGCGAAAAAGGTTAAGATGTGAGTAAAGGGGAATCTGATTAGAATAATGCAAGGGGGATGAAAATCTTTGTAATGATGAGAAGGATGTGGAGGTAGGGAATGCTTTTCAAAAATCTGCATAATGTTGGCAGTAATATGGAGATGATAGTGAATGTGTGTGAAGTTTGATTGGTGAAGAAGAATAGTATTTTGGAGATGAGGTAATTAGTGAGGAGGAGGTATGGGTTAGAGTGAGAAGTTGAACAAATGGGTAAGTATGCGGCATAAATGTAATTAATGTTGAAATGATCAGTGGAGGAGAGATGGTGATTGATGGATTTGGATGTTGTTTAACAAAGCGTTTATGGTGGGTATAGTTAGAGAATTGTAGGAGAGCAGAAATAGTACCCTTATATAAGGGTAAGAGAGATGAGGGAAACTGTAGGAACTATAGGGAAATTTAGTTATAGGGGAAGAGTAAATTGGGTGATCTGAGGACTGACTAGTTGAAAACAAAGTGATTTAGAAGTGGTAGATAGATGTGTGGATCAAATTTTACATTGAAACAAATGATTGAGAAAATTAGAGAGAATAAATTGTATTTAAGATTTATGGAGTTGCAAGGCATTGACAAAATTAA
Organism: Trachelipus rathkii; assembly: GCA_015478945.1. Classification (NCBI taxonomy): domain Eukaryota; kingdom Metazoa; phylum Arthropoda; class Malacostraca; order Isopoda; family Trachelipodidae; genus Trachelipus; species Trachelipus rathkii. The sequence goes on from JABUQX010113170.1 coordinate 35,860, forward strand.
TAGGTTGTCACAGGTGTTGGTGGTAGCTTCTTGAAAATAAATCAAAGTAATGTATAATTGATAATGAAGGTGTGTAAGAAGCAAATGGAGTTGAAGTGTTGGTTTAACATTAAATGAGAGTGAGGCAGGAATGTGTATGTCCCCTTGGTTATTCTTATATATATAGAGTATGAAAGAATTAGAAGTAGGGGTGAGACAGGGGAAGGTGTTAGAATAAAGGAGAATGGAAGAGAGTAGAGGTCCCTACTTATTGTATGCAGATGATTTGGTTGTGTGGCGAATCTGAAGAGAGTTTTTAGAGGATTGGTAGAGGGGTTTGGCAGGTTGTATAAAAGGGGGGGTTTGAAAGGTAAACATAGATAGAGGTAAGTTATGGTAGAAGTGAGGGAGAGTCAGTGGGTGTGAAGTTATGTTAGATGGTGTGCAACTGGAACAAGTGTCGCTTAAATATTTAGGATATTTGTTGAATGAAAAGGGAAAGATGATGCAGAGTGTAGTAGGAAAGTGTTGAATGGTAGGAAGGGTGGTGGTGCATTAAAATTTGTGAATATTAAAAGGATAGTCTTGAGTTGGGGAATAGGGGTTTAATTGTTACTGTGATAATCAAAGTAGTAAACGCTATCAATCTGGATAAATCTAGGTACAATGTGTTAGATGGAGCAATTTAAGGGATGTTAAGGTGTGAGAGAATTGGATAAAATGAGCATGAATGCATAGGGAGTTGTTGGTGTGAAGAAAAGATTAAATGAGAGAATAACAAGAGTACATTGAAATGGTTTGGTCATATGGAAAGGATGGATGCAGTCGTTTGGTTAAGCGGATATATATGTGGTGTGTGCTGATATGAACAAGCTGAGAGATGAAAGAAAAATGGGGATTGATAGTAAAGAATTGTCTGAAGGAGGGGAATGTGAGTTTGGAAGAGAAGATAATAATAGGAGTGAATGGCAAGGTTTGTAGGGGGTATGGTTGTGGGTCTGTCCCAGGGGATGACCACATTGATAAATCCACACTGAGGTCGTCCAGTCTCATGAACCCAGATGGAATTTTTCTGACTGCGGATAAGTTCTCACTAGGTATAAAGGGGAAGTGAGGGGAAGGTTTTTTTTTCGATTTGCGTCATATTCTTGTACTATTTTTGTTTTAAGCATTTGTTATGCACCCCACCAATCTGGGGAAAAGAGGTAGATAATAATAATATAATAATAATAATAATATAATAATAATAATAATATAATATAATAATAATAATAATAATATAATAATAATAAAATGTCCTTACCGGTAGCTTTCTTCGCAAAATGAATCTGTTTCAAAACTTTGACCATGTTTTTCTGAAATCTTACTGAACTTTTAATGAATTCATCCTTAATTTCGATCTCATCATATCCATAATAATCAGTTCAAAATTTACTTTGTTAAAATATCTCAATACAACAAAACCTTTCTTGCTTGATAAAACAACTAAAATGTTTATAATAATCTTTATTGAATGGTCCTTAATATTTCTTAAAATTCACTGATAGTAGCTGCACAACACTCTGTAATTAGATTTAAGATTGTCTCATATTTGAAAAGATAATCTGAGGGAATACCTTGCAAAATGACACCATACCTAGATTTGTAAGCCATAGAATTATTAATTTTAATTTCTAAATTTAGTTCCTTAATACCAGGGGCTCCTAATTTTTCATTTCTCCTTTCCTTTTCCAGAATAATTTTCATTTTAATATTAATTTAATTGTTTGTTTTAAAGTTATTATAGTTTTCATTAATAAAGTAATGCAAAGACTCTGGGATCCAGAAGAAAACTAGGAAATGAATGGACTGAAGTTCTGAATGTCTAAGACACCAGCAAAGTAAATGTAAATATTACAGTGATGCAATTAGCAATAAAAAAGAATAAAAATGCATCTGAAAAAATCTTGTAGCGCTTGTCATATTTCTGGCAATGCTAGTGATCAGTGCTAATACAACCCTTGTGAAAGTATGGATTTACAGATGTAGAAGAAGGATTCATCTAATTTTCGATGGTTGCAAGACATTCAACAATGAAAACATGGTATCTGTATCTGCACATAAAATCAAAGAATTTTTGTCTAAATATATATACATTAAAATGGCAACTGCACAAAAAGAAATTCTTGATAAAAAAATATAAAAGTTTTTTTTTTTTTATGTAACAACGTTCATTTTTAGTATTGAATTGGAAGTACTTTTGGGTTGAATGATAACAAACCTTAAGACCCGGTTTATCTCACCATCTCGAAAAAATCTAGCAGGTCCCCTTTTTGGACACGCTATATATATATATATATATATATATATATATATATATATATAATATTATATATTATATAATATATAGTATATATATATATTTATATTATATTAATTATTATATAATATATATATATAATGTATATTATAATAAAATCTATAAAATAATATATAAAATATTTATATATATATAATATATATATATATATATTTATATATTATATAATATATATATTTATTATATATATAATATAGTATAAGGGAGTACGGACGCAGTTCCGGCCAGAACTTCGGCCGGACTCATTTTTTTAGAAGTTGCAGTTCGAGCCGAACCTAACCGGACTTTCTAAACTTTTTCAAATGTCTTTCTTAAGAAAATCAGTAATTGATTTGTCATTTACTCCGTTATGATTTTGCATAAAAAAATAATATAGAAAATTAATTATAGTATGTGAACAATATCATCATAAAATGAAACCTTGCGACTTTAGCGTTTCGAAAACTCTATATGAAAACAGTATTTCACATCGGAACCAATAAGTTAATACCTTAGAACATATGTTGGTTTTTTTTTTTTTTTTTTTTTTTTTTTTTGAGATTTTTTTATTTTTTTTAGACAGAGGATGTTTTTAATTATAGTTTTATACAATTAGAAATAATCTAATTATTACTAATTATTAATAGTTTAGTAATATAATTAATTCTTTAGTTATTAAATTTAAACTTATAGATAACTATATAAAATTTGAGTACTTTAATTTTTATTCTTTCGTTTATTAAAAATGAATTGAAACTACATCGAGGAATTTCTTATTTGATAATGGAATATATTTATTAATTAGCTTATAAATAGGATTATAAGTAATTTATAAAAAGAATTTGCCTAAAATAAATAAATATAAAAATTACAGTATGTATTTTTTCATAAAAAAAAAAATCATAAAAAAAATAGTTGATTTAAATGATTTGATTTCTTTTTGTGCAACCTAGCCTCTATGAATTCCTCCAAATATGCGTATGTTGTAACAAAGGTATATTATTATTATTATTTTTATTTTATTATTATTATTATTATTATTAATATTATTATTTAATTACTATACTTCTAATTATTAAAATTATAATAAAATTATTTAAAAACATAATTCTTAAAATTAAAATAAATTAGGATGAAAATACATACATTATAATTATAGTATTATTATTATTAATTAATTATTATTATTATTATTATATTATTATCTATTATTATTATTATTATTATTATTATTACTATTTATTATTATTATTATATTATTATAATTATTTATTATTATTATTATTATTATTATTATTATTATTATTATTATTACTGTCCCATCAAAAAAAGGTGAAATTTTTTTTGGATGGACTTTTTGTAGCAGATATATATATAGTAATTCGGAGGTGCTGATTCCATATATAGTCTCGGATTTGCTGTAATCACGTCCCGTTTTCGTGCACTCATGATCCCTATTTTTGCATATTCCTAGGAATGACAAAATTCATGTGCGCATACGTAGGCTGTATAGACGTTACAATCCCGCATATATCTATAGTAGCAGCAAGTTTACATGCGGTGATATTCGGGAAGCATGTGGTTACTTTAGTACGTCTACATGTATTGATGCAATGACTGGTATTATGTCATCATCATCTGAAATACAGTCGGATGTCGTATTGTATTACCAAGGTGAACTGCAAACGATCTTGTACGAGAGTGTATTTGCCTGAAGTTGTTCCCTCCTGAGCTGTTGGCTTGAGGTTGCATGAAAATGCTATGGACATGGCACAAGAGTAACATTTTAATCGTACAGCATTAAGCAGAGCTGCCGAGCGTTATCCGTCCAGATGTTAACTTGTGTATTGCATGAAGGTTGCAGGGACTACCTATTTGTTATGGGACTCCCCCAGCATACGAATGTACGTGATGGCGACTGTCTTATTGACACTCTCACGACGAGTTTTTACAGTGCTGTGTCTGTTACAGCAAAGAAACCAAGATAATGCTCTGGTTGCAGTAAGGCGTACTTTTGTAGGTGAGGTATGCATATTCACAGACAGTTTTGGAGAGATAAACAATATCAGGTAGATGGATGGTTAATATGCGCCAACCTCAAAATGGTAAACAATTTGCTGCTCGGGCAGCAAGCAGGTTTCACCAATTATCGTGTTTCTGTCTATTGGGCCAGCTGGCGCAAAGGATCATAATGGACGCAAAAAGAGAATGGCTACCTACGGAATAACACTTGACTCAGGTGCAGGCAATCGTACGTGAACTACTGTGTAGAGGAGAAATCATATCGATTTTGACTTCCACTACACATTAAGCTTTGGTTGATGAACATTTGTGAAAGGCCCTAGAACCATGATGGTGAATGCTTCCGCTATATATGCTCAGCGTTCCTGGTCTGAGTGAAGAGAAGAAAAAGGGATTTTTGATGGCCCACAAATACGGACCTCCTCCGTGATGCTGGCTTTGCTACAACATGACTGTGGTAAAGCAAGAGCGTTTGGATGCTTTTTCAGATGGTAGCAGAATTTTTTCTGGGAACAGAACGAGAACCACTAATTGTAAGGAACTTTTCTTAGACAGTTTTTCATTCTCATGGATGTGAATGAGTTATAAAGTTGCACTACTTAATTTCTGCACTAGCAATTTCGGTAACTCTAAGCGGGGATGTTGATTGATGAGCAGGGGTGAACGCTTCATCAAGATATAAAGTTTTTGAAAGGACGTTACCAGGCTAAGTAGGGATATCAATATGATTGGGACTATTGTGAGCTTGATGAGGGCAATTTGCAGACGCTATACATAGTAGATCGTCTACGAAGAGAAAGTTTTACTACCATCGTAGTATGTACATTAACTAAACCCATTTCTTCTATTACATTCATTGTTGTCCCATATTACTCTTTATTCATATTTGTATTATATGTTGACATGTTTCATATCATTGTGATTTGTTTTTCTCCCATCATATATCCAATATATATATATATATTATTATATTATTTTATATATATATATATATTTATATATATATTATATATAATATATATTATATATATATATCTATTATATTTATATATATTTATATTATATATATATATTAGTTATATATATTATATATATATCGATTGTATGAATAAACTTGAAAAAGGTAAAAATCATAGAATTTTACAAATCTGTGTTACACACAATATATTTCACAATGGATGTGATACAAAAAACGATTACATTTTTTGGAATCAGCACATCAATATAATCAATTGCGAAAACCCGTAAACAAAAATTTGTTCCCAAGTGTTATTATTATTATTATTATTATTATTAATTATTATTATTATTATATTATTATTATTATTATTTTTATTATTATTATTAATTATTTATTATTATTATTATTTTTGTTAATATTCTCAATTAATAAACGATGTTAATAATAGCCAAAAATTTAAAATTTACATATAAAGTAACTTCACAAATGTGTCAAAATGTTTAAAAAAAATAGATATGAAAAAGCTTGGATGCGAAAAAGAAGTATTATAATTATTATTATTATTATTATTATTATTATTATTATTATTATTATTATTATTATTATTATTATTAATTATTATTATTATTAATTATTATTATTATTATTAATACTTATTAGTTATATTAATCTAATTATTATTATTAATAATTCTCTTAATATTATTATTATTATTATTATTATTATTATTATTATTATTATTATTATTATTATTATTATTATTATTATTATTATTAAAAAATTACAGACCAATAGCTATCACAAATACGATTAGTAAAATATTTGAGAAAATAATTTTCAATCAAGATTCATAATTTTTTATTTTTAATGAATTTATTTGGAATATTAAATGTTGTGGTGTAGGAAAAATAAGTTGCTCTTCCCATGTTGTGGAGTTAAACGTGATCTCTTATCCTCAAACACGTTACCGCTTCTGAAAAAAGCTTTTTTTTTTTTTTTAAAAAAAAGGCTTTTCTGAAAAAAGCTAAACTTTGAAGACCCGATATTCTATTTTACTTTAATAAATTTATTGATCGCTTATCCAAATTTTGGCTTACAGAACTGAACTAAGAGCTCACAGTATGGATATGTCAAGATGCCAGATACTTCTAGAGAGAATCCACTTGTTAATCAGACAAGTTTTAGGTAGAATATGTAAGGTGTAGTGGAAAGTCAAAAAGTTGTCGGGGTTCGGTCAGGCCGGAACTTTTTCTAGGTTCCGGAAAAGTTCGTTCCGGAACCAAAAATTTGGTTTCAGTAATTCCTAATATATATTATAATTATTATATGATATATATATATATAATATATATTAATATATTATATATATATATATAGTATTTATATATTATATATATATATAGTATATATATATATATATATATGGTATTATTATATATATATATATATATATATATATATATATATATTATATATATATAGTATTAATCTAGTATATATATATAATATTATGTATATATATATTATTATATATATATATATATATATATGATATATATATATTTATATAATATATATATATATTATATATTTTCAAAAAATGAATTAAATAGTTTTTAAACATTTATAAGTAAAAGAGTATAATTTATAATATTTCCTATTTTTGTTTTACTATTTTTACATGCATTATTCTGAAATTTTTTTTGTATTATATAAATGGGCAAAATATGCGGGGGTTTTCAGTGTTTTTAAAAAAAAAAAAAAAACTGGGTGGGTTTTTTTCGGGTTGGCCACTCATGCACCTGGCAAAATGACACAGTAATTCGTTGATAGGCTAGATTTTTTTGTTTTTATT
>JABUQX010113171.1:5000-7500 GCA_015478945.1 Trachelipus rathkii
ATATATCTATTTAGAGACCTTTTATACGGTACTCGATACCCCCAAAAAATAGTACAGGGTATCTCTATGGAGTATGGACCATAAATAGACTTTCTAGTATAGTGGATTTGTTAATTTAGGTTATTTTATATATATATATATATATATATATATATATATATATATAAATATATATATATTTATATATATATATACACAATATATATATATATATATATATATATATATATATATATATATATATATATATATATATATATATATATATAAAAATTTTTTCATTTAAAGAGTTCTTAAATTAGCACTTAAACTCTATATATAAAAATTACAAGACTTTTAAAACCATTTAAAACTTTCTATGAAAAAGGAAAATTTAACTTATGGGGATGAGTTAACGTTTCGAAACCTAATTTCCTGGTTTCCTCTTCGGAACTGAAAACTTTTTCTTTATTATTTTAACGAGGTAAAAACTAAAATACACGTGGGGAAAAGGCAAAATGACGTCACACTTCCTTCTTCTTCTCATCCAATTTTTATTTCAAAAATACATTTTTTCCTTTTTCTGCTATAAATCTTTTTGTGACAGGATCAAAGTTAAAAAAACCTTCTGACACATTAAAATTGTCTTCACTAGAAATGAAATAAGCTTCTATCATCTGATTCAAACCTTTTTCTTTTGATAAAAACACAAAAGCAGCCTCTTCCCAATTAATATCATGTTCTTTTTCGGAGAAATGTTTAAATAATGCATTACTTACATTGCCTCTTCTAACTTCTCCCCTATGTTGCTCTTTTCTAATTTTTAGAGTTTTAAGAGTTTCTCCATAATAGGAATCACTGCACACAAGACAGGGTATTTTATATACCCCTCCTGCCAATTCACGCTTGGTAGTGTTATTATTAATCAAAAGTCGTGACACAGTTTCCGGGAAACTGAAAACCATATTAATATTAAATAGGTGATTAAACATAAATTTAAGCTCAAGAAGTTGTGGGGAAAAAGGTACAACTTTAGTATTTTCAAAATTAGCAGGGGAATTTTCTCTCAAACCAATAAAGTTTAGATAGGCATGCTTTTGCTTTTGTTTAATTAATAAAGGGGGATAGGCCAGTTTTTCGAAAGTATGATAAATAAAATTAATTTCTTGTTGTAGGAATGGTGGATCGCAATAATGATATGCTCTGAGAAACATATTATACACAATATTCTTTTTAATATAAAGGGGATGGAAGGAAAAATAATGAAGAAGCTGGTTTGTATGGGTGGGCTTACGATAAACTTTATAAGATAAATGGGTTCCTGTTTGTAATATTTTTAAATCTAAAAAAGGAATGTGTCCTTCTATTTGTCTTTCAAAAGTAAAAGAAATTGTAGGAGTTAAATCATTAATTTGAATGAGAAATTGTTCAACTGAAAAACAGGAAGGTACAACCGCAATAACGTCATCCACATACCTCTTCCATGTAAAAACTTGTGAATAAAGGGGAGCTCGCGGAAGGAGCCTTGTTTCAAAAAATTCCATATATATATTAGCCATGATAGGGCTCAGGCTACCTCCCATGCTTGTTCCAAATATTTGGCGGTAAAATTTATTCCGGAAAGTAAAAACGTTTTGTGACATACAAATTTTTAGGCAACCAATGAAGTCACTAATGGGTATAGGGACCATGTGTGGCATTAGAAACTCAGTTAAAAATTCCAGCAATTGTGGAATGGGGACATTAGTAAATAAACTAACAACATCAAAGCTAACTAAGCAATGATTGTATGGAATAAATCGATCCATCTTTTCAATAAAATTTTTTGCATTTAATATATGTGAGGAAGAGATTGTTCCCAACAAGGGAGAGAGAAAAGAAGCAAGCCACTTATTTAGTTTCGAAAATACATCTCCACGGGAAGAAATAATCGGTCTTACTGGCACGCCTTCTTTATGCAATTTAGGAATTCCATATAAATAAGGGAGTGTGGGATTGGGGACAGAGACATTCTTAAAAACTTCTGTAGGAATTAGAGGTCTAACGTATCTCTTAAAATGATATATTTGTGAATTTGAAGGATCGGAATTTAATTTTTCATAAACACGCTCATCTCCTAGTAGACTTTCAACTTTGTTGACATAATCGGCAAAATTTAAAATAACTATTCCTGCTCCTTTATCGGCCTTACGTATGACAATTTGTCTATTTCTTTTAAGGGAGGAAATAGCACGAATGAATCTTCTGGGAAGAAAATTTTTATTTTTGTTCAATCTTTTGACGATAAGAGGCAATAGATTTTTGTGAGAACTAAAGGAAGACAAAATCTTTAACTGATTGTAAGGAGAAATACCTACTGAAAATCCAAGACCATATCCTAATATTTGGGTTTCAAAAATATCAAGTTGATAGTTGGACAAATTCGTAATAATTAGTTCATTGGAAAACTTAGCCCACGGGGAAGCTAAACATAATTCATAAATTTTTCTTTGTAAATGTCTCTCATAATTTATATTTGCAC
>JABUQX010113171.1:17500-25000 GCA_015478945.1 Trachelipus rathkii
AGAGAAAATGTTGAGAGAGAGAGGGTGATGGATGTTGTATTTAGAAAGGGCAATTTGATTTGCTCGCTGTGACTGAAACCAAGATGGAAGGAAACGGTGAAAATGAGTGGGTGTGTGGTGTGAAATGTGTTTTGTGTTGGTGTGTGGAAAGGAATGAGAGGGGGTAGAAGGATTTGAATTCTGATAAGTGACTTGTGGTAGAGAGCTATGGTAGATTTTTGTGTGTGTGATACTAGAATTCTAGAGGTTAAATTTAAGTTTGAATACGTAAAAGTATGTGTGGTTGCGACATATGGTCATCTTGAGAGTATTTTGAAGAGTGAATTTTTTCTGGATAATCTGAATGAATGTTTTGGATGGGGTGGAGTAGGGACTTTAGTTTTTCATTTGCCAGGCATCTGCCCATAAGGATTTTTTTTAGGCGTTGTCACAGCACTCAAGTCAGAAGCCTATTCAAGGAGGGGGTGTAGGAAGCTAAAAAGTTCACCTCTAGCTGCAAATTACGCAGATGAAGCAAGACGCAGGCTTTTAAAAGTGAGGCAGATTAAATTGAGTAGGAAACACAGACGATATGGAAAAGAATCACGAACAGAGGTGGCGGGAAAGGAGGAAGCACAGCAGCGACTAGGGGCCTGGAGTCAATTCACACATATCAACACACGATTACAGCAACTCCTGTGGCCCGAGGGCGTCGACAAGGTGGTTAACATGCGAATCAGTTCCCTCGAGTACATGTTGCTGATATGCATATAGAAGAGAGATAAAGAACAGAACGTTTATAAGCCTTTTGGCTTTGACTCGACCCTATCAAAAGGCCGGGTGAAGCCAGAGCCCCGCGCCCAAGATATGGAACAGTACTCTTATACAAGGCGGATGAGACCCTTGTTAGCTGGAGCAACTGAGAAGAGAAAAAAAGTTTCGCAGTCTAAACAGAACTCCCAGTTTCTTTGAGGCGCTGTAACACTGCTGCTGAGATAAGGTTTCCATGACATTTTCTTTGTTTATGTTAAGACTAGTGCGGTTTAAATTGTCAGCAGGAGAGACGAGGAGAACCGTGACAGAGATAGGAAAGTTGAATACGTTTTAGAAAGGAGATTTTCAGACGTTGGGTTTTTAAAGAATTGATTTTCACAAGGTTGAGACGCCATCCGGATTCTATCCAGATAAAAATAGGAAAGATTAAGACAAGAGGCAATTCTAGCAGTAAAAGAGGAAAGCAGAATTGAAATGAGTTGAAGAATGAAGGGTTGAGTCCATCGGTATATGAGTGGATAGAGTTAGATTGGTGCAGGTGAGAAGATCATAAATGAAAAGTAGGAATAAAGTAGGGAGATAAGACGACCTTGAGAAAAACCCTATTGACAGAAAAACGAAGAAGAAGTGCCCATCAACAACAGCCGATGTTTAGAGATTTGAACTAAAGCTAGACATAATTAGCAAGAGAAGGAGGAAACCCAAAAGGAAGGGAGCTTGGAGAGCAGTGACGCGTGCCATATCGGTCAAATGCTTTGGATATGTGCAAGGCGCCATGAAAAGTCTCCCGTAGTTCTAATGGCGAAACCATAATACGTTAAAAAGGAAAGTAATATCGCCAGAAGATCGAGCGCTGAAAGCTGTACTGGCTATCGGAAAGAAGGGAATGAGTTTCCTGATAATCTAAGAGTTGAAAGTTGAGGGTTTCAAAGATATTAGATAGAATACAAGTGAGAGCTTAGCGCGATAGTTAGAGGGATCAGAGCGGCTTCTTTTTCTTCTGATAGTTTGAGCATGTGGCGGCTTCCACACTGAGGGAAAGTGTAGTATTGAGACATAGAGTATTATAGTTGAACGAGGGGCGGGGATAGCACGGAAGCACACTCCCTCAAAACTTGGAGAGGAATGCCATCTGGGCCACCCGTCTTCCTATCCTTCATAGATTTCAGGGGCCTATGCACTCGATCAAATGTAATCACAGGCAAAGACATAGGACACCTGAGAGGAGAAGGAGGAGGAAGAGATATGCCAGAGTTGAGGGTTGAGTTAGAGGAAAATAGGAGGCCGAAGAGATTGGCCTTTTCAGTTGGAGAATTAACAACAGAACCATCAGAGGAAAGGGAGATTTACAGAAGTTGCTAGAGATGTGGTTTTGGCAAGAGGGCAGAAAGATTTGTCAGTAGGAGAACCAAGGAAGTTAGCGCACTTTCGTTTGATGAAAGCCCGCTTTGCTCGTCGAAGAGTATCCCTGCAACGATTTTTAGCTGAATGAAAATTGGCGAGAGTGGTTGGAGAACGAGAATTTTTCCACCCCCGATACGCACTGTCTCTAGCCTGAACCGGCCAGAGAACAAGCACGATCGAACCATGGTTTATGAGGAGAGAGAGAAAGATTTAGTTGAAGAATGTATGAACTTGCTAGTCTCATCAACGATTACAGCTATCTCCTTATCTTTTAAATATTTATACATCCATCATTATTTCCAACTGAGGTAGCCAATTTGCTATCATCTGCAAACTTGGAAACCTTATACTTAAGTCCCTGGTCTAAATATTTTATGCATATATGAAGAACAGCAACTTGACCTAAGAAATCATTACGGACCACAAACATGTCTCCTCATTTCCAATAATAAATACTTTTCATATTCTTAATTATTTATTATATTATTGATTAATTATTATAATATTATTATTATTATTTTTATTATTATTATTATTATTATTATTATTATTATTATTATTATTATTATTATTATTATTATTATTATTATTATTATTATTATTATTATTATTATTATTATTATTATTATTTTTATTATTATTATTATTATTATTATTATTATTATTATTATATTATTATTTATTTTATTTATTATTATTATTATTATTATTATTATTATTATTATTATTATTTATTATTATTATTATTATTATTATTATTATTTTATTGTTATTCTTTTTTCATTTATTATGACAATAGTTATGGTCTTTATTTTTATTGAAGAGATTTAACAAATCAAAGATTTTTTTTGGGACATAAATAAAATTTTTTAAATAATTTCGGAGGGTTGAACCTGACCCCCGCTGTCATACAGGTTCTATATATATATAGTTCATATGCTATATATATATATTATATATATATATATAGTTATATATATATTATATATATATATATAGTATCATAGATATATACGAAGATAGGTATATATGTGGAATATATATCTTGATAGAGAGAGAGAGAGAGAGAGAGAGAGAGAGAGAGAGAGAGAGAGAGAGGATTTTTTTTTAAATATATTTTTTCAAATAGATCGTCATCGTCATCGTCATCGGCATCGTCATCGTCAAAATTTACTATAATCGTCATCGTCATCGTCATCGGCAAAATTTCTATCGTCCATCACAATATATTATATATATGAAGCTTAGGTATATTAGCTAACCACGAAATAGTATTATTTTTCTTTCACTCTATTTTAATATTTGTATTTTCTTTTTATATCTTATTTTATATTTTATATTTTCGTATCATAATTTATTGAGTTATATATTTTTGTTTATTTACAGAATTGGTCTAATACTCTATTACAGCGTTTCTCAACCGGGGGTGCGAGCGTATTCACGGGAGGTCGCGGTGGGTCACAAAAAATAAAATATTTAATTTACAAAAAATAGCTTTTATTAATGAATTATAATCAAATGTTACACAGTTGTTATTTATAAAAAGTTAATATTTAATAAAATAAAAATAATATACTTATTGACATCCAAAAGCATCTTTTATTAAGGAAATATATATATATATATATATATATATATATATACGGTATATATATATATATATATATATATATATATATATATATATATATATATATATATATAATATATATATATATATATATATATACGTATATATATATATATATAATATATTATATATATACTATTATTATATATAATATTATTATATATATATATATATAATATATATATATTATATATATATATATAGTAATATATATATTATATATATATATATATATTATGGGGTAATTAGGGGGTCGCGAGATTACTAACTTTATGAGTTTTGGCTTTTGGGGGGCGCGAGGCTTAAAAGCGGGGGGGGGTTGAGAAAGCTGCTTCTCAGAGGTGGGCGCGCAATTTTAAACTTTAGAGCGCAACGCAAAAGCGCCAAGTGGGAAACGTTTCGTCCGCACGCGCAAAACGGCAAAATTTTCAAAAAATTTAGTCGCATAGCGCAATAGCGCACATGTCCGCCAATCAAATTTTTTTTTAAAAAGCACAAATTTAAGAGCAAAAAATATAAAAAATAAAGGCGCAAGTATTTAAAGATGATTATTTTTAAATTTTAATTGAAAGATGCAAATATATATAACAAAAAATGAGAAAGATTTTAATCTTATTCAATTATCTGTGATCTCTTCCTCCTCGCTCTCCTTTTGCATTCTGAATAGGGTCATATTCCTTTAATAAAGATAAATTTTTCAAATTGATGGAGTGTCCAATTATTCCCCTTCATAAAGATAAATTTTTCAAAATTGATGGATGCCATGGTTGCGCCTCTTGGTCTTTAGAATCTCAGAGGCCTTGACTAAACCACCTCTCCACGGCGTTGAGCTGGGTAATCTGGGTATTATACTTAAAACGAAGTCCGGCCTCAGACTCCTGGTATTTCACACGGAAACATGTTTCTAGTGGAGAGGGGTTACTGTGTGAACATTTATGCAGCCCCAGGATATCCAAGTTTGGTCGCAACTTCTCCTCCAGAGGTGGTCCGCTTGGATATATGGACCGCTTCAGTTCCCTGAAATATTTTAATGAAATGGGTATAAGAACTCAAAATCTTTTTAAGTTTCATTTGAACATTATGTTAGTGTATTGTGAATATATATATGTAATATACTAATTGTATATATATGAATATATATATATTATTATTATATAGTATATATATAATCTATATTATATATATATATATATATATATATATATATATATATATATATATATAATATATATATAATATATATTATATATATTATATATAGTATATATATATATATATATATATATATATAATACAAGAGATGCTTAAAGTTTGTTCCAAATTATAAAAATAACTCACCCTAAATATGTCACTTTCAGACTCAGTCCCATCACCTTCAGTGCCTTAATGTGGACTAGTAAGATTCGATGCAATATTACACTTTATTTTCTTCAGTTCTGGTCTTGACAGCTTGGTACTTCCCTCATTTACCCACGTACCATCCGAGTTTGGAAGTGAAGATACAGGGCTGTTGCCATAAGCAAATCAAAATCATAAAAGACTGCTGACTGCAGTTCAAGCGCGCTTTTTTCTTTGTTTTGCCTTTGGTTGCTTTAGCAAGTAGTTGACTAAGTTTTTTGCATAGTTAAATTTTTCCACCTCTCGTTGCGTTTCCCCGATCTTGTCCTTGAGGAGGAAGAGATTAGGCAATAGGACTCCCGCGTACGTATTCTTCTCTTCCTGAAACATATCAAGCCTAACAGCAATAGGCGTCATTATTTCGATGTACTTCGCAATTACCTCCCTTATTACTTTTATTAAGTACTGGAAGACAAGGTTTTTGCTCTCGCATAAATGTTGTTGATATGTGTCATGGCCATCAAGGTTTTCTTTAGCAGATCTTTTATTAGAATCGTAATATGGAGTTCCAGGCGAGTAACACTTGGTGTTTTTAAAGCTTTGTTCCGCGGACTAATTCTTATTTCTAACAGGCAGTTGTGGTTTTCCTGTTTTGGGCATTCCACAATTTCTGGGCTTTGGTAAGTGTCTTATTAAATCGATCCTTGACACAGGACCAGCGAGGAACATTTGAAACATTCTTAGTAGCCAAGATGTTTAATGTGTAGGAATGCAACGGCGATGTTTAATTAGGCTAAGTGCATCATGTTCTTCGAGGCAGATTTTCTAGCGTTGGAGAGGTTTGTTTTGCAGAACTTCTTGGTCCTAATTTGCTCCATCTCTTTCACGGCTTAAACCACTATTTCTGCATCGAGCTGTTCTTCCTCCTCTTCGTCACCCGTTTCTGCATGAGCATCCAACCGAAAGGCTGCACAGAAATTGCCGTTATCTGTTGTAATGCAGACAACCTGAATATAATTTTTTTTTTTAATTTAGTGTTTCTTTATTAATTTGGAGTTATAATTTTTTTAGCATTACGTTATTATTTCATATTGATTTTTACGGACCTTATGCTCAATGCCAAATTTTGGATGAATATCCGTAATATTGTTGGCTAGGACTGTGCTGGTCTGAGAAACAGATAACTCTCTACAGGCAGCAAAGAGAGCCTTCTCTCTCTCTCTCTTCAAGTATCAACATTAATTCCAGTGAACGCGTCATCCCAGAAAATCCTGGTTTTGTTGTTCCCAGTCGCTGTCTGCGTTTTTGTGGCGCATAACTGCCTTAGCTGATAATGTTGGGTTTAATGAACTTCCATATTATGCATATGCATCAAGATGCCTGCGTCAATTTTCTTCTTGGAAGGGAGGTGGAGATCAGAGTTTCAGGTAGGACAGAAATCTCGACAAGAACTCAGACTCCACATGTGAATAGGCCAATGTCATGTAGGCAGAAATCTAGAAAACAAAATATTTTTGATGAGAATGATATTAATGCAAATGAAACTTGTATTCAATTCGAAATTTTGTATGGACTCGTATTCTGTTAGTTTTTTACCCTGTTAGTTGTGACACAACTTATAGTTAACCTGTACTTAAAATAAAAACACATTATATTATAAAGCACAATAAAGAGCTCTTCTTCTATTAAATATTTTCGACATAGACGGAGAATGATGGTCTGATGTTCTTGCTGGGTGTCTCACTGTTTGTTGAGCAGCTCCGGCCCCGCTTTTGACCCTCAGTTTTCATTGCAGTACAGCACGTTTCCTTGTGGAAAGAAGGATGTTTCTAAAGAAAGTTACAGAATGCTAAAATTATTATTCTAAATAAAATATGTGAAATATTTAATGGTTGAATTTAAAATTAAAAGAATAAAATTCAAATAAAAGTATCGGTGTAAGTTACGATCAAGTATATGTGTTGATTTAATGTCAAAGCTGAAGTTTTTTTTACATTGGGAGCATTCAATTTTCCTTGTACATCACTCTATTGCCCTCAATATGCTCCTTCTTGCTCTTGAAAGACCCAAAGTACTTGATAAGATAGGGCCATAGGTGCTTCAAGTCATCTTGGCCGATTTTTTTTCATGGGAATACAGGAGCAATACATCAATATTTAAAGAGTTAGCACTTCGAATGCGCACTCTTCACCGTTTGCAATTCTTTTTTCCCTTTATAGCTTATTCAAATCTGTTTATCATTTACACTGCAAAAGCACTAAAGGTTTAATCGCTAATGCCACAGTAGCAATAAACTTAGTAAATGGGGGCTTGATAATAATAATAATGATAAAATAATAATAATAATATATAATAATAATAAAATAATAATAATA
>JABUQX010113172.1:15000-17500 GCA_015478945.1 Trachelipus rathkii
GACAAGCAGCTTGGGCTTCTCCTTACTCGCTAAAATTTCCTTTGGCCCCTTGCTAAAACAATTCTCGCTAACGAACTTTTGTAAATTCTGCCTTTTCCTCCTTTTCGATTCCGCTTCTGGACGGTTCTCTAGCTACTAAACATTCCTTCGGGAAAGGATAATTCTCTTCAGCCTCCTTTTATTTCATCTAACTTTCTTACCTGGGACGATTCTGGCATCTCCTCCACCTCCTCCTTTCTCAGGTTTTGCCCATGTCTTTACCTGTTGATTACAAAATGATCGTGGGTGCATGGGATTCCCTAGAATCTATGAACGCAGGAAGGCTAGTGGCGCAGAATGGGCATTTCCTTCCCATGTTTTTTCAGGGAATGTGCTTCTGAATTGGCTCCTTTCATCATCCAACTCTAACGTCCCTATTATCGCATTTAATACTAAAACTATTCCTCAGTGCTGGAAGCACTCACAATTGTCCAACCAATGCCCGAAAAAAGGTAGCCTCTCTGATTCTTCTAACTATCGCCCTATAGCGTCTCCACTTGAGTGATTCTATCTAAAAATCTTTTGAAATCTATTCTTTAACTCTCATTTCGCTGATCATCTCGGAGTTCCTGCATTCCCTTTCTTTTTCTATTCATCAGTAATAATGGTTTCGTTCGCTCGAGGTCAAATGGTGGACATAACTGCTCCTATCTTACACTGATTTATGGTCTTCTGTCCTTAAAGGGACTATGGGAGTCTTGCGTGGTGGCGCTTTACATATCCAAAGCTTTTTGACCGGGTTTGGCACTCGTCACTGCTCTCTAAGCTTCCTTCCCTTTTTTTTGTTTGTGTCTTTCTCTTGCTTATCCTTGTCTAGTTTTTTTCTCTGAGTCGGCTCTATATCAGCGACTTTTGTTGATGGGAGGCGATCTCTTTCCTCCTTCCTGTTTAACCTGTGGTGTTTCCCGCAAGGTGTCTGTTCTATCTTCCAACTTTTACTCTACTTTTCATCAACGATCTCCTCAGCTGTACTTCCAAATCTGTTTCACTCTTATGCGATGACTCAACTCCTCCATCTTCCTACTCCTTCTAATTTGCTCTCTCTTTTGCTTCTAGAGTTGCCTCTCGTTCTTCAGCTTTCGATTCTATGTCCTTTGTCGATCTGGATGGGAATGTTCCGGGTGGGGGTCACCGCAACCTTGTAAACTCAACTCTTTGAGGACTGGCACTTCTTGCTACAGTCTCCCCTTTTTCAAGAAAACACGCTTCCCCCTTTCCTATTTTTGCCTTCGACGGGCTCTTGAAGCGTCTCTGCCTTGTTGATAACATAAACATTCTGGTCTTAAACATAAACAATAAATTTGTCTTTTGAACCTTCATATTTCAATAATGTTGCTAAGGTGGCCTCAAAGAAACTGGAGTTCTTGTTCAGGTTGCGGGAATTATTGTTTCCTGCTGCACTAGCTGCTTCCAGTTTTTATATAAAGCCGCTTATTCGCCTTTGGATTGGGATAACGCTGGTTCTCATTGGGGGTCCGGTCTCCAACCTTCTTATTGGATTAGGGGTGAGTCTAAAAGCTAGAGACTAATAAAAACTGCTCCTTCTTTTCGAACTCTCTCTTGACTGTTGCTATCTCTGCGACGTGGACGTTTTGGGAGCACTAATCTCTTTCTATAGGTACTGATAGCGGTAGATGCTCAGGGAAGTTTGGCCCCTCGCATTCCACTCCAATTTTCGTCGCCTCGCATACAAGGGGTGCCCTTGATCTGCGGTCTAATGAATTTTTGTTGTGAGTAACTGAGAACGCCCCACAAGACCTTTGTCTTTGTGGTGCCTTCTTTCTTTCCAGCTTACATTCTTGTTCTGTGGATACTTCCTTGCCTTTCCTTCGTTTTTTTCCTTTATTATATTTAATATTCGCTTTCTTTAAAGCCACGTCTGCGGCTGCACTGAAGGAGATTTTTGTGCCTTAACCTGGGAGTTGGGTGGGGTTTTTCATGTTTTATTTCCTGCCCCTCCTTGAAAAAGGGCTCGACCGCGTGAGTGGTGGTTAACTGTAAAAAAAAAAAAAAAAAAAAAAAAAAATAATAGCAGTATGCCGCTTTATTTGCATCAACCAAAACTAAAATATTCACGTTCGATTCTGTACGTGTGTTGTGGGTTGTGTTGGGGTGTGGTGTGGTTGGGGTGTGTGTTGGTGGTGGTGTGTGTGGTGTGGTGTGTGTGTGTGTGGTGTGTGTGTGTTGTGTGTGTGTGGTGTGTGTGTTGTCGCGTTGCGACAGCAAAAAATAACCAGACTTAACAAGACAACAACAAAAAAAATATAACGCCACTTATACAAATTTTAATTTAATAAATATTTTTTCCTCTATTAAAAAAATTAAGGAAGAGAAAAATAAGTAAATTTACAGCTGGTACACTAGATAGTTTTTATTTTACAGCGGTGGGTTTGCAACTTGGCAACGCAGGTACGATATATTATAGTATATAAGTATATTATATATAGATATACTATATATA
>JABUQX010113173.1:7500-31433 GCA_015478945.1 Trachelipus rathkii
TGAAGTTCTTTTCTGAGATTTGGCATATGAATTTACATAATTTTCATTTTTCTCATCGTTTTCATCAATCCACTGTTGTTTTCCTCTTCATAATCTTCAATCAACATCTGATACCATTCTAATATATATATAATATACTATATATATATATATATATATTATTATATATATATATATAAGTATATATAATATATATATATATATATATATATATATATATATTTATATATATATATATATATAGTATATATATATATATATATATTATATATATATATATATATATATATATATATATATATATATATATATATGAGATCTCACGTGGCTCAGCGGTCTAAGTTGCTGCATTTACACGCATAGTGTCGGAGGATCGTATCTCGCCAATGTTGTGCAGGGTCTCAAAATGATCCCTCCACACATTCCTCACTCTACCTTGTCACTCACAAAAGCACCATCCCTATTCTTTATTCTCTGACAACCTATCACTTTCTCTTTTAAAGTTTTGCACTTACTTCCTGAACAATTCTTATTCCCTTCCATGTCCTCATTCATTATCCTACCAAACTCACTCCTCATTCACCTTTCTTCTGCTATCACGTATACATTTTCTAGTCTTCTTCTCCTACTTATATACTTCCATACACCTTTCTTTCGAAACATTTTCATTTGAATTAAGTACATTCAACCACCCATTCCTCTTACATTGAACCGATCCCTTCACCTTATTCCAAAATTCACTATTAATTCTTCCTTCATACATTAAAACATCCACAACCATTTCCTTCATTTGGTACCAAATTTGCTCAGTATAATATTGTTCCCATTCAGCTGGCTTATTTGCAATATTAGTTATTACTAATATAATGTATGTTATAATTTAATTTTAAAAATACAAGTCTATAAATTTACTTTTATACCTGAAGTTCTATTTGAAGTTCTTTTCTGAGATGTGGCACTGTTGTTTTCCTCTTCATCTTCTCTTCATCAACATCTGATATCAAATCTAAATATATATATATATATATATATATATTATATATATATATATATATATATATATATAATATATATATAATATATATATATATATATATATATATAATATATATATAATATATATATATATATATATATATAAGCGGATATGATATATATATATATAATAATATATATATATATATATATATATATATTAATATATATAAATATATATATATATATATATATAGTATATATAATATATATATATATATAGTATATATATATATATATATATTGCAGAAGTTTATCAATATATATATATATTATAATATATATATTATAATATATATATATATAGATAAAAAACATTTTTAAATATATATATATATATATATATATATATTATATATATATATATATAATATATATATATTTATATATATATATATTATATATAATATATATATATATATATATATATAATATATATATAATATATAAAGAAAGAATTCATTGTTAAATTTTACTTAAAAGCAGTGAAATTATTCATTAAATTTTTTTTATAACTTTAATACTTAAAATTGAAATAAGAAAGAGAAATACTTAGGGAAAACATATGAGGATAATAGATGATGTTGAGACAAACAATTTAGGAGGAAAGAAAGTTGCTGTGTATGTTAACAAATCTACTGGTGACAGGATAAGGAGAGATATTGGTGATATTATATTGTTAATGAAAAATGCTAGTATAAGTAAAGAAACAATATAGAAATAAATGAACGAAAGGAAAGAAAAATAAAATAAGCACATCAGCTAAAAGTGTTCATGAAATAAATAAGCAATTGTGTATGATAATTTTTGATAAATATTAGTATTCTATTGTATATAAGAAAAAGAATATGGTTGCATTAATATATAACTCATGTAATGTGTATATTTGATTAAATATGTATTTATTTATTAAATCATCCACCAATACAATCAAATGATTTTTTTATATTATTTTAGTATTATTTTATTATTATTATTATTTATTATTATTATTATTATTATTAATTATTAATTATTATTATTATTATAATTATTTTATTATTTTTTTTTTTATTATTATTTATAATATTAATTATTATTAATTATTATCTATTATTATTATTGTATATTTAGCTAATAATAAGGTAATAGGGATACCAGAAATTAGGAATGTAATTCTATTATTAAAATTAATCAGTAGATACTAAATTATTATTTAGTAAAATATATAACTATGCAATATATATAAATATATATAATTAAATATATATATATATATATATAAATATATATAATATATTAATATATATATATATAATATATATTATATATATATATATATATATATATATATATATAATATATATATATATATATCCGCTTAACCAACCGTCTTTCATCCATCCTCTCCACATGACCATACCACCTCAATACACTCTACTTATACTCTCATTTACACCTTTTTTTCACCACAAATCTCCCTAATTCGTTCAATCCTCATCTTGTCAATCCTTTCTCACACCTAACACACCCCTAAGATTATTCATTTGCCCAGCCTGCACCTTAGATCTATACTTACTATTCCACACTGTAACTTCACTACCATACATCAGCACTGGCACCAGCATACCCTCATGCAGGACCCTTGCACACTCGACACTTAGTCCTCTAACATTCACCAGGGATTTAATCGCACCTGCCACCTTTCTACCACTCACAACTTTCCTACTACACTCCGATTCATCCGTTCCCTTTTCATTCAACATATAACCCAAATATTTAAACTCAGACACCTGTTCCAATTGTTCACCATCCAGCATGATTTCACACCTTGTTCTCTCCTCTCCTACCACCACCACCTTAATTTTTTATATTTATATATATTATATATATATATATATATATATATATATATATATATATATATATATATTATATATAATATATATATATATATATATAATATATATTAATAATATAATATATATGAATATTATATATATATATATATTATATATATATATATATATATATATATATATATATGCTGACAACATACCTTCAGGGTCTAATTCAATGTCTTCTAGTCTTTTATCCCGGTATTTTAATATATCTCCATTTTGTACTGGGAGTAGCAGCTTTGTTAATTTTCCTAATTGGACTGCATCATCTGGCAAACGATAATAATCAGTGTGTATTCGTATGTCGTGTCCCATGAGTTTGCAAAGTTCTTCAAGCTCGGCTTGAGACAGATTCAAAACTTGGCTCATTGTTGCGATGTGTTTTCGCAAATTTGTCGAAAGCATAGTTTCAGGTTTCTTCAACTTTGCTTTTTCCACAATATCCCTGAGTGCTTTTGGGCCCGATATCGGATTTAAAGAATTTCCCTTCGGGCGTGGGAATAAAAATTCATTATCGGGATGTACACCAATAAAATCCCTAAGAGTTGAAATCATATTAATACAAGACACATGAAAATTAGATAAAATAACTGGAACTTTATGCCCTCTCTTTCCTGGTATTTCAATTCTTTTGAAATTTTTGGATAGTATTTGCTCTGAAGTATTTAATGTCTTTTGAAGATCAGGGCAACTTGAAGTGTTATCTAATCCTTTTTTGTAGTGTGAAATCATTATTCTTTCAGCCTCACCGTTTCTTCTGCGATTAAACAGTATTATTGATGCAAGTGTTAACTGCATCAAGTTCATCCAAAGTGTTTGTATTTCAGTTTTATGAATGTTTGCTAATTTCAAATTCTTTTGGAAATTGTTTAACTTGTCAAATTTATTTTTAGTTTCTTCACGGACAAATTTATTTAATTTCTGAAAGTCTTCAATCAAGGGTAAATATTTTGGCTTGTTAAATTTCTTTTGATTTAAATCTCTTAATGCAAGAGATGATATATTGTTGGCCCATTCTCGGTCATGACGTTTTATAAAATTCTCACATGCTGTAGAGAGCTCTTCATTGCCTTCATCTAATGACAAACCTGACAATATCTCCGCACATTTTTTGATATTAATCCCAATTTTCAACACTAACGAACCATGTTTAAAGGTGCTTGTACCATCAAACCCTGCAACCTCTTTTGTTGCTAGCACGACATTTTGAAATTTTTTTGGATGTATTGAATCTCTTAGCGTTGAAACGGAGGTATCGATTTTTCTAAGACTAATTAACAATCTTGCCATTTCCCTCATTGCGTTTCTAGCATAACGATACTTCCATGACTCTGGGTTCTTCATGTACATGCTCTCTCCCAGTTTCAATATCAATAAATCATTTCTTACAACAAGATTTATATCATCTGTATTCATCGGACCAACAACATTGTCTTTGAAAGATTTAGAGCAACTCTTGGCATTCAGCAAAAGATTCATTCCATGACCAACAATCCTATTGCTTTGCAAATTTGGTTTATGAATTGATTTACACTGGGAATTATGTCTCCATAAAATTGATTTAGAATAAAACCCCAGACAATTTCTACATGGTACATAAGTTTTAGCTTTCTTTTCATTGTTAGGTCTGACTGATGGCAAAATTTCTCCATTATTTTTATTTATCACAAAGGAGTTATGTTTAAAATTGCCCAATTTTCTCAATTCTTCTAAAATAACTGATCGTTCCTTAGATTTTTTGGGATAAAACATAAATTCCTGAACTTTTTTTTCTTTTGCATGTGTCCTTATCATATGTCTCGGAAGTTTTGCCTGTAGTTTTAAACAGTATGGACAATAGTTTTTTCTACTTTTGAATTTACAATTTTGTATGTCTTGAACTGTTAGTTTTTTTATTTTTGAATCTTCTGATTTTCTAGAATTTGTCACAGTATCGCTTTCATTAACTGATGAGTTTGTTTTAGGAGGATCAGTGTGGCACTTTTGAGGTGATTTAGTGCCTTCTGAAACTCTTGATTCTTCATAATCAGAATCTATTTCACAATCGTCTTCAACAAACTCTTTTGCCGAACTCAATACAGTAATCATCGAATGTTCTTCATATGAGTCATCGAATAACTCGGGAGGGAAATTAGATGGCAAAGAAGGTGGAACACTTGAAGCAAAAAAAAAAAATATATATATATATATATATATATATATATATATATATATATATATATATATATATATATATATATATATATATATATATATAATCTATATATATATATATATATATATATATATATATATATATATATATCATACGCCTGTTGCAAATCTATAAAGACCAGAAACAAATTCTTCTTTTTCTCTTTCATTTTCTCACACATTTGCTTCACTATGAAAATTTGATCTACACAGCCCCTATCACTCCTAAATGCACTTGTTCTTCATCGATCAGACTCAGTCTCGACGTACCTCTTTCAACAAAAATACTAACATATACCTTCCCCACCACGCCCAACAAACTGATCCCCCTGTAATTCCTGCAGTTCCCCTTATCTTCCTTACCTTTATACAAGGGAACTATCACTGCTTTCTTCCATTTCTCTGGAACCACACCCTCCACATACGCCTTGTTACACAACTTCCACATCCACTCAATCACAATCTCGCCTCCATTCTTGATCATTTCACCAGTAACTCCATCTATTCCAGCTGATTTACCATTCTTCAACTTTTTCACTCTAACTCTTACCTCCTCCTTACTGATTTCATCCTCACCGAAATACTTACCTCTTCTCGCACCCTCAAATCCGCACACATTCACTATCACTTCTTCATCACTACCCACATTATGCAAATTCTCAAAATGCTCCCTCCACACATTCTTCGCATCTATCTCATCAGTCACAAAGGTACCATCCCTATTCTTTATTCTCTGAAAACTTCCTGTACTCTCTCTCTCTTGGTCCTTTGCACTTCCTTCCAAAACAACTTCTTATTCCCTTGTATGTCCACATTCATTTTCCTACCAAACTCACTCCTCATTCACCTTTCTTCTATTCTCACATATACACTTTTTAGTCTTCTTCTTTGCCTCCTTATATATATACCTCCATGCATCTTTCTTTCGATGCCTCATCATTAGCTTTCAGAACGTTTAACCATTCATCAATCTTGCTTTTCACCAGTTGTCTCACATTATCATTCCACCATTCACTATTAGCATTCCTCTTACCTACCTTAGCACAACCACACACTTCCCTTGCACTACTCACTACCGCTTCCTTCATTTGAGTCCAGATCTGCTCAGTATCACTTTGTTTCCATTCAGCTGACTTATTTACAAGTGCATTCATATACTCCTCCTTGTAATCCTGTTCACTCAACCTTTCACTCCTAATTCTACCAACTTCCTTTCTTTCTTCTTTCCTCTCCATCCATACCCCTACTAACTTAATCTTACAGAAAACCACATGGTGGCCCGATATTCCCATCCCTAAACCCCTCACTGCTTTCACATTAATCACATACTTCAGCATCTTATACGTGGTTTTTGTCAGATTTAGATATTATACGAGGTTTTTGTCAGATTTAGATATTATACGGGGTTTTTGTCAGATTTAGATATTATACGTATTTTTTTGTCAGATTTAGATATTATACGGGGTTTTTGTCAGATTTAGATATTATACGTGGTTTTTGTCAGATTTAGATATTATACGGGTTTTTTGTCAGATTTAGATATTATACCTGTTTTTGTCAGATTTAGATTTTATATGTGGTATATGTTTTTTGTCAGATTTAGATATTATACCTGTTTTTGGCAGATTTAGATATTATATGAGGTATATGTTTTTTGTCAGATTTAGATATTATACCTGTTTTTAGCAGATTTAGATATTATACGTGGTTTTTGTCAGATTTAGATATTATACGTGGTTTTTGTCAGATTTAGATATTATACATGGTTTTTGTCAGATTTAGATATTATACGTGGTTTTTGTCAGATTTAGATATTATACGTGGTTTTTGTCAGATTTAGATATTATACTTGGTTTTTGTCAGATTTAGATATTATACAGGGTTTTTGTCAGATTTAGATATTATACGGGGTTTTTGTCAGATTTAAATATTATATGTGGTTTTTGTCAGATTTATTTATTATACGGGGTTTTTGTCAGATTTAAATATTATACGTGGTTTTTGTCAGATTTAGATATTATATTATTATGTTTTTTTCCTGTACTCTCTCTCTCTTGGTCCTTTGCACTTCCTTCCAAAACAACTTCTTATTCCCTTGTATGTCCACATTCATTTTCCTACCAAACTCACTCCTCATTCACCTTTCTTCTATTCTCACATATACACTTTTTAGTCTTCTTCTTTGCCTCCTTATATATATACCTCCATGCATCTTTCTTTCGATGCCTCATCATTAGCTTTCAGAACGTTTAACCATTCATCAATCTTGCTTTTCACCAGTTGTCTCATTATCATTCCACCATTCACTATTAGCATTCCTCTTACCTACCTTAGCACAACCACACACTTCCCTTGCACTACTCACTACCGCTTCCTTCATTTGAGTCCAGATCTGCTCAGTATCACTTTGTTTCCATTCAGCTGACTTATTTACAAGTGCATTCATATACTCCTCCTTGTAATCCTGTTCACTCAACCTTTCACTCCTAATTCTACCAACTTCCTTTCTTTCTTCTTTCCTCTCCATCCATACCCCTACTAACTTAATCTTACAGAAAACCACATGGTGGCCCGATATTCCCATCCCTAAACCCCTCACTGCTTTCACATTAATCACATACTTCAGCTTTTATACGTGGTTTTTGTCAGATTTAGGATATTATACGTGGTTTTTGTCAGATTTTTAGATATTATACGGGGTTTTTGTCAGATTTAGATATTATACTGGGTTTTTGTCAGATTTAGATATTATACCTGTTTTTGGCAGATTTAGATATTATATGTGGTTTTTGTCAGATTTAGATATTATACGGGGTTTTTGTCAGATTTAGATATTATACGGGTTTTTGTCAGATTTAGATATTATACGGGTTTTTTGTCAGATTTAGATATTATACGGGTTTTTTGTCAGATTTAGATATTATACGGGTTTTTTGTCAGATTTAGATATTATACGAGTTTTTTTGTCAGATTTAGATATTATACCTGTTTTTGGCAGATTTAGATATTATATGTGGTTTTTGTCAGATTTAGATATTATACGTGGTTTTTGTCAGATTTATATATTATACGTGGTTTTTGTCAGATTTAGATATTATACGGGGTTTTTGTCAGATTTAGATATTATAAGGGGTGGTTTTTTAGTCAGATTTAGATATTATACGTGGTTTTTGTCAGATTTTAGATATTATATGTGGTTTTTGTCAGATTTAGATATTATACGTGGTTTTTGTCAGATTTAGATATTAAACGTGGTTTTTGTCAGATTTAGATATTATACGTGGTTTTTGTCAGATTTATTTATTATACGTGGTTTTTGTCAGATTTAGATATTATAATGGTTTTTGTCAGATTTAGATATACCTGGTTTTTGGTCAGATTTAGATATTATACGGGTTTTTTGTCAGATATTATAATGTGGTTTTTATTATCATTTTATTATACAGGGTTTTTGTCAGATTTAAATATTATACGTGGTTTTTGTCAGATTTAGATATTATACAGGGTTTTTGTCAGATTTACATATTATACGGGTTTTTTGTCAGATTTAGATATTATACAGGTTTTTTGTCAGATTTAGATATTATACGGGGTTTTTGTCAGATTTAGATATTATACGAGTTTTTTTGTCAGATTTAGATATTATACCTGTTTTTGGCAGATTTAGATATTATATGTGGTTTTTGTCAGATTTAGATATTATACGGGGTTTTTGTCAGATTTAGATATACGGGTTTTTTGACAGATTTAGATATTATACGGGTTTTTTTGTCAGATTTAGATATTATACGGGTTTTTTGTCAGATTTAGATATTATACCTGTTTTTGTCAGATTTAGATTTTATATGTGGTATATGTTTTTTGTCAGATTTAGATATTATACCTGTTTTTGGCAGATTTAGATATTATATGTGGTTTTTGTAAGATTTAGATATTATACGTGGTTTTTGTCAGATTTATATATTATACATGGTTTTTGTCAGATTTAGATATTATACGGGGTTTTTGTCAGATTTAGATATTATACGTGGTTTTTGTTTGCATTTAGATATTGCACGTGGTTTTTGTCAGATTTAGATATTATATGTGGTTTTTGGTCAGATTTAGATATTATAATACGGGTTTTTTGTCAGATTTATTTAGATACAAACTGGTTCTTTGTCAGATTAGATATTATACGTGGTTTTTGTCAGATTTATTTATTATACGTGGTTTTTGTCAGATTTAGATATACATGGTTTTTGTCAGATTTAGATATTATACCTGGTTTTTGTCAGATTTAGATATTATACCGGTTTTTGTCAGATATAGATATTATACGTGGTTTTTGTCAGATTTATTTATTATACAGGGTTTTTGTCAGATTTAAATATTATACGTGGTTTTTGTCAGATTTAGATATTATACATGGTTTTTGTCAGATTTAGATATACGGGTTTTTTGTCAGATTTAGATATTATACGGGGTTTTTGTCAGATTTAGATATTATACGGGGTTTTTGTCAGATTTAGATATTATACAGTTTTTTTGTCAGATTTAGATATTATGTATCTTCCGTTTTTGGCAGATTTAGATATTATATGTGGTTTTTGTCAGATTTAGATATTATACGGGGTTTTTGTCAGATTTAGATATACGGGTTTTTTGACAGATTTAGATATTATACGGGTTTTTTTGTCAGATTTAGATATTATACGGGTTTTTTGTCAGATTTAGATATTATACCTGTTTTTGTCAGATTTAGATTTTATATGTGGTATATGTTTTTTGTCAGATTTAGATATTATACCTGTTTTTGGCAGATTTAGATATTATATGTGGTTTTTGTAAGATTTAGATATTATACGTGGTTTTTGTCAGATTTATATATTATACGTGGTTTTTGTCAGATTTAGATATTATACGTGGTTTTTGTCAGATTTAGATATACGTGGTTTTTGTCAGATTTAGATATTATACGTGGTTTTTGTCAGATTTAGATATTATATGTGGTTTTTGTCAGATTTAGATATTATACGTGGTTTTTGTCAGATTTAGATATTAAACGTGGTTTTTGTCAGATTTAGATATTATACATGGTTTTTGTCAGATTTAGATATTATACCTGGTTTTTGTCAGATTTAGATATATACGTGGTTTTTGGTCAGATATAGATATTATACGTGGTTTTTGTCAGATTTATTTATTATACAGGGTTTTTGTCAGATTTAAATATTATACGTGGTTTTTGTCAGATTTAGATATTATACAGGGTTTTTGTCAGATTTACATATTATATGGGTTTTTTGTCAGTTTTAGATATTATATGTGGTTTTTGTCAGATTTATTTATTATACGGGGTTTTTGTCAGATTTAAATATTATACGTGGTTTTGTCAGATTTAGATATTATACAGGGTTTTTGTCAGATTTATTTATTATACGGGTTTTGTCAAATTTAATTATACGTGGTTCCTTTGTCAGATTTAGATATATACAGGGTTTTGTCAGATTTAGATATTATACGGGGTTTTTGTCAGATTTATTTATTATACGTGGTTTTTGTCAGATTTATTTATTATACGTGGTTTTTGTCAGATTTAGATATTATACGTGGTTTTTGTCTGATTTAGATATTATACGTGGTTTTTGTCAGATTTTGATATTATACGTGGTTTTTGTCAGATTTAAATATTATACGTGGTTTTGTCAGATTTAGATATTATATTATTATGTTTTTTTCCTGTACTCTCTCTCTCTTGGTCCTTTGCACTTCCTTCCAAAACAACTTCTTATTCCCTTGTATGTCCACATTCATTTTCCTACCAAACTCACTCCTCATTCACCTTTCTTCTATTCTCACATATACACTTTTTAGTCTTCTTCTTTGCCTCCTTATATATATACCTCCATGCATCTTTCTTTCGATGCCTCATCATTAGCTTTCAGAACGTTTAACCATTCATCAATCTTGCTTTTCACCAGTTGTCTCACATTATCATTCCACCATTCACTATTAGCATTCCTCTTACCTACCTTAGCACAACCACACACTTCCCTTGCACTACTCACTACCGCTTCCTTCATTTGAGTCCAGATCTGCTCAGTATCACTTTGTTTCCATTCAGCTGACTTATTTACAAGTGCATTCATATACTCCTCCTTGTAATCCTGTTCACTCAACCTTTCACTCCTAATTCTACCAACTTCCTTTCTTTCTTCTTTCCTCTCCATCCATACCCCTACTAACTTAATTTTACAGAAAACCACATGGTGGCCCGATATTCCCATCCCTAAACCCCTCACTGCTTTCACATTAATCACATACTTCAGCATCTTATACGTGGTTTTTGTCAGATTTAGATATTATACGAGGTTTTTGTCAGATTTAGATATTATACGGGGTTTTTGTCAGATTTAGATATTATACGTATTTTTTTGTCAGATTTAGATATTATACCTGTTTTTCGCAGATTTAGATATTATATGTGGTTTTTGTCAGATTTAGATATTATACGGGGTTTTTGTCTGATTTAGATATTATACGGGTTTTTTGACAGATTTAGATATTATACAGGGTTTTTGTCAGATTTATTTATAATACGTGGTTTTTGTCAGATTTAAATATTATACGTGGTTTTTGTCAGATTTATTTATTATACGGAGTTTTTGTCAGATTTAAATCTTATAAGTGGTTTTTGTCATATTTAGATATTATACAGGGTTTTTGTCAGATTTAGATATTATACGGGGTTTTTGTCAGATTTATCTATTATACGTGGTTTTTGTCAGATTTATTTATTATATGGGGTTTTTGTCAGATTTAAATATTATAAGATACGTGGTTTTTGTCAGATTTATTTATTATACGGGGTTTTTGTCAGATTTAAATATTATACGTGGTTTTTGTCAGATTTATTTATTATACGGGGTTTTTGTCAGATTTAAATATTATACGTGGTTTTTCAGATTTAGATATTATACGGGGTTTTTGTCAGTTTTAGATATTATACGAGTTTTTGTCAGATTTATTTATTATAACGGGTTTTTGTCAGATTTAAATATTATACGTGGTTTTTTGTCAGATTTATTTATTATACGGGTTTTTGTCAGATTTATTTATTATACCGGTTTTGTCAGATTTAAATATTATACGTGGTTTTGTCAGATTTATTTATTATTACGGGGTTTTTGTCAGTTTTATTATTATATTTAGTTTTTGTCAGATTTATTTATTATACCGGGTTTTTGTCAGATTTAAATCTTATAAGTGGTTTTTGTCAGATTTAGATATTATACAGGGTTGTCAGATTTAGATATTATAATGGGTTTTTGTCAGATTTTATCTATTATAATGGGTTTTTGTCAGGATTTATTTATTATATGGCTTTTGTCAGATTTAAATATTATACGTGGTTTTTTGTCAGATTTATTTATTATACTGGGTTTTTGTCAGATTCTAGATATTATACGGGGTTTTGTCAGATTTAGATATTATACGGGTTTTTGTCAGTTTTAGATATTATATTTAGTTTTTGTCAGATTTATTTATTATACTGGGTTTTTTGTCAGATTTAAATATTATACTTGCAGGGTATTTGTCAGATTTAGATATTATAGGGGGTTTTTGTCAGATTTAGATATTATACTGGGTTTTTGTCAGATTTATTTATTATGGGTTTTTTGTCAGATTTATTTATTATACGGGTTTTTGTCAGATTTAAATATTATAAGGGGGTTTTTGTCAGATTTATTTATTATAATACTGGGTTTTTGTCAGATTTAAATAATATACGTGGTTTTTGTCAGACTTTATTTATTATACGGGGTTTTTGTCAGATTTAAATATTATACGTGGTTTTTGTCAGATTTATTTATTATACTGGGTTTTTGTCAGATTTAAATAATATACGTGGTTTTTGTCAGATTTAGATATTATACGGTTTTTGTAAGTTTTAGATATTATACTTAGTTTTTGTCAGATTTATTTATTATACGGGGTTTTTGTCAGATTTAAATATTATACGTGGTTTTTGTCAGATTTATTTATTATACGGGGTTTTTGTCAGTTTTAGATATTATACGTAGTTTTTGTCAGATTTATTTATTATACCGGGTTTTTGTCAGATTTAAATCTTATAAGTGGTTTTTGTCAGATTTAGATATTATACAGGGTTTTTGTCAGATTTAGATATTATACGGGGTTTTTGTCAGATTTATCTATTATACAGGGTTTTTGTCAGATTTATTTATTATATGGGGTTTTTGTCAGATTTAAATATTATACGTGGTTTTTGTCAGATTTATTTATTATACTGGGTTTTTGTCAGATTTAAATAATATACGTGGTTTTTGTCAGATTTAGATATTATACGGGGTTTTTGTCAGTTTTAGATATTATACGTAGTTTTTGTCAGATTTATTTATTATACTGGGTTTTTGTCAGATTTAAATATTATACATGGTTTTTGTCAGATTTAGATATTATACGTGGTTTTTGTCAGATTTAAATATTATAAGGGGGGTTTTTGTCAGATCTAGATATTATACTACGGGTTTTTGTCAGATTCATTTATTATACGGGGTTTTTGTCAGATTTATTTATTATACGGGGTATTTGTCAGATTTAGATATTATAGGGGGTTTTTGTCAGATTTAGATATTATACGGGGTTTTTGTCAGATTTATTTATTA
Organism: Trachelipus rathkii; assembly: GCA_015478945.1. Classification (NCBI taxonomy): domain Eukaryota; kingdom Metazoa; phylum Arthropoda; class Malacostraca; order Isopoda; family Trachelipodidae; genus Trachelipus; species Trachelipus rathkii. Next base: position 21,281 of record JABUQX010113173.1, read on the forward strand.
TACGGGGTTTTTGTCAGATTTATTTATTATACGGGGTTTTTGTCAGATTTAAATATTATACGTGGTTTTTGTCAGATTTATTTATTATACGGGGTTTTTGTCAGATTTAAATAATATACGTGGTTTTTGTCAGATTTATTTATTATACGGGGTTTTTGTCAGATTTAAATAATATACGTGGTTTTTGTCAGATTTAGATATTATACGGGGTTTTTGTCAGTTTTAGATATTATACGTAGTTTTTGTCAGATTTATTTATTATACGGGGTTTTTGTCAGATTTAAATATTATACGTGGTTTTTGTCAGATTTAGATATTATACGTGGTTTTTGTCAGATTTAAATATTATACGTGGTTTTTGTCAGATCTAGATATTATACCGGGTTTTTGTCAGATTCATTTATTATACGGGGTTTTTGTCAGATTTATTTATTATACGGGGTATTTGTCAGATTTAGATATTATACGGGGTTTTTGTCAGATTTAAATATTATACGTGGTTTTTGTCAGATCTAGATATTATACCGGGTTTTTGTCAGATTCATTTATTATACTGGGTTTTTGTCAGATTTATTTATTATACGGGGTATTTGTCAGATTTAGATATTATACGGGGTTTTTGTCAGATTTATTTATTATACGGGGTTTTTGTCAGTTTTAGATATTATACGTAGTTTTTGTCAGATTTATTTATTATACGGGGTTTTTGTCAGATTTAAATCTTATAAGTGGTTTTTGTCAGATTTAGATATTATACAGGGTTTTTGTCAGATTTAGATATTATACCGGGTTTTTGTCAGGATTTATCTATTATACGGGTTTTTACTAGATTTATTTATTATATGGGGTTTTTGATTTAAATATTATACATGGTTTTTGTCAGATTTATTTATTATACTGGGTTTTTGTCAGATTTAAATAATATATGGTTTTTGTCAGATTTAGATATTATACGGGTTTTTGTCAGTTTTAGATATTATACGTAGTTTTGTCAGATTTAGATATTATACGTGGTTTTTGTCAGATTTAAATATTATACGTGGTTTTTGTCAGATCTAGATATTATACGTGGTTTTTGTCAGATCTAGATATTATACCGGGTTTTTGTCAGATTTATTTATTATACGGGGTATTTGTCAGATTTAGATATTATACGGGGTTTTTGTCAGATTTAGATATTATACGGGGTTTTTGTCAGATTTATTTATTATACGTGGGTTTTTGTCAGATTTATTATTATACAGGGTTTTTGTCAGATTTAGATATTATAACGTGGTTTTTGTCAGATTTATTTATTATACAGTGTTTTTGTCAGTTTTAGATATTATACGTGGTTTTTGTCAGATTTATTTATTATACGGGTTTTTTGTCAGATAAATATTATACGGGTTTTTGTCAGATTTAGATATTATACAGGGTTTTGTCAGTTTTAGATATTATACATGTGGTTTTTGTCAGATTCATTTATTATACGGGGTTTTTGTCAGATTTATTTATTATACGGGGTATTTGTCAGATTTAGATATTATACGGGGTTTTTGTCAGATTTAAATATTATACGTGGTTTTTGTCAGATCTAGATATTATACCGGTTTGTCAGATTCATTTATTATACTGGGTTTTTGTCAGATTTATTTATTATACGGTTTTTGTCAGATTTAAATATTATATGTTGGTTTTTGTCAGATTTATTTATTATAAGCGGGTTTTTGTCAGTTTTAGATATTATACGGTTTTTGTCAGATTTATTTATTATAAGGGGTTTTTTTTTTGTCAGATTTAAATCTTATAAGTGGTTTTTTGTCAGATTTAGATATTATACAGGGTTTTTGTCAGATTTAGATATTATACGGGGTTTTTGTCAGATTTATCTATTATACGGGGTTTTTTGTCAGATTTATTTATTATATGGGGTTTTTGTCAGATTTAAATATTATACGTGGTTTTTGCCGATTTATTTATTATAATGGGTTTTTGCAGATTTAAATATTATACGGGGTTTTTGTAAGATTTAGATATTATACGGGTTTTTGTCAGTTTTAGATATTATACGTGGTTTTGTCAGATTTATTTATTATATGGGTTTTTGTCAGATTTTAAATATTATACGTGGTTTTTGTCAGATTTATTTATTATACTGGGTTTTGTCAGATTTAAATAATATACGTGGTTTTTGTCAATTTAGATATTATACGGGGTTTTTGTCAGTTTTAGATATTATACGTAGGTTTTTGTCAGATTTATTTATTATACTGGGTTTTTGTCAGATTTAAATATTATACGTGGTTTTTGTCAGATTTAGATATTATACGTGGTTTTTGTCAGATTTAAATATTATACGTGGTTTTTGTCAGATCTAGATATTATACCGGGTTTTTGTCAGATTCATTTATTATACGGGGTTTTTGTCAGATTTAAATATTATACGTGGTTTTTGTCAGATTTAGATATTATACAGGGTTTTTGTCAGATTTAGATATTATACGGGGTTTTTGTCAGATTTATTTATTATACGGGTTTTTGTCAGATTTATTTATTATACAGGGTTTTTGTCAGATTTAAATATTATACGTGGTTTTTGTCAGATTTATTTATTATACGGGGTTTTTGTCAGTTTTAGATATTATACGTAGTTTTTGTCAGATTTATTTATTATACGGGGTTTTTGTCAGATTTATATATTATACAGGGGTTTTATTGTATTTTTTTTTTTTTATGGGTTTTTTTTGTCAAATTTAAATATTATACGTGGTTTTGTCAGATTTATTTATTATACTGTTTTTGTCAGATTTAAATAACATACGTGGTTTTTTGTCACAATGATTTGTATTATTTGTCGCTTCATAATAATAGAATAATACATATACTTAGTTTTGGTCAGATTTATTTAATATACGGGTTTTTAATAGATTTGAATATTATACGGTTTTTGTCACAGATTTATTTATTATACGGGGTTTTTGTCAGTTTTAGTATTATACGGGTTTTTTGTCAGATTTATTTATTATACCGGTTTGTCAGATTTAAATCTTATAAGTGGTTTTGGTCAGATTTAGATATTATACAGGGTTTTTGTCAGATTTAGATATTATACGGGTTTTTTGTCAGATTTATCTATTATACGGGGTTTTTGTCAGATTTATTTATTATATGGGGTTTTTGTCAGATTTAAATATTATAATGTGGTTTTTGTCAGATTTATTTATTATACTGGGGTTTTTGTCAGATTTAAATAATATACGTGGTTTTTGTCAGATTTAGATATTATACGGGGTTTTTGTCAGTTTTAGATATTATACGTAGTTTTTGTCAGATTTATTTATTATACGGGGTTTTTGTCAGATTTAAATATTATACGTGGTTTTTGTCAGATTTAGATATTATACGTGGTTTTTGTCAGATTTAAATATTATACGTGGTTTTTGTCAGATCTAGATATTATACCGGGTTTTTGTCAGATTCATTTATTATACAGGGTTTTTGTCAGATTTATTTATTATACTGGGTATTTGTCAGATTTAGATATTATAGGGGTTTTTTGTGTCGGATTTAGATATTATACGGGGTTTTTTGTCAGATTTAAATATTATACGTGGTTTTTGTCAGATTTATTTATTATACTGGGTTTTTGTCAGATTTAAATATTATATATGGTTTTTGTCAGATTTATTTATTATACGGGTTTTTTTTCAGTTTTAGATATTATACGTAGTTTTTGTCAGATTTATTTATTATACGGGTTTTTGTCAGATTTAAATATTATACGTGGTTTTTGTCAGATTTAGATATTATACGTGGTTTTTGTCAGATTTAAATATTATACGTGGTTTTTGTCAGATCTAGATATTATACCGGGTTTTTGTCAGATTCATTTATTATACGGGGTTTTTGTCAGATTTATTTATTATACGGGGTTTTTGTCAGATTTAAATATTATACGTGGTTTTTGTCAGATTTATTTATTATACCGGGTTTTTGTCAGTTTTAGATATTATACGGTTTTTGTCAGATTTATTTATTATACGGGGTTTTTGTCAGATTTAAATCTTATAAGTGGTTTTTGTCAGATTTAGATATTATACAGGGTTTTTGTCAGATTTAGATATTATACGGGTTTTTTGTCAGATTTATTTATTATACGGGGTTTTTGTCAGATTTATTTATTATACGGGGTTTTTGTCAGTTTTAGATATTATACGTGGTTTTTGTCAGATTTATTTATTATACGGGTTTTTTGTCAGATTTAAATATTATACGTGGTTTTTGTCAGATTTATTTATTATACGGGGTTTTTGTCAGTTTTAGATATTATACGTAGTTTTTGTCAGATTTAGATATTATACGTGGTTTTTGTCAGATTTAAATATTATACGTGGTTTTTGTCAGATCTAGATATTATACCGGGTTTTTGTCAGATTCATTTATTATACGGGGTTTTTGTCAGATTTATTTATTATACGGGGTATTTGTCAGATTTAGATATTATAGGGGGTTTTTGTCAGATTTAGATATTATACGGGGTTTTTGTCAGATTTATTTATTATACGGGGTTTTTGTCAGATTTAAATATTATACGTGGTTTTTGTCAGATTTAAATATTATACGTGGTTTTTGTCAGATTTATTTATTATACGGGTTTTTGTCAGTTTTAGATATTATACGTAGTTTTTGTCAGATTTGTTTATTATACGGGGTTTTTGTCAGATTTAAATAATATACGTGGTTTTTGTCAGATTTAGATATTATACAGGGTTTTTGTCAGTTTTAGATATTATACGTAGTTTTTGTCAGATTCATTTATTATACGGGGTTTTTGTCAGATTTATTTATTATACGGGGTATTTGTCAGATTTAGATATTATACGTGGTTTTTGTCAGATTTAAATATTATACGTGGTTTTTGTCAGATCTAGATATTATACGTGGTTTTTGTCAGATTTATTTATTATACGGGGTTTTTGTCAGATTTATTTATTATACGGGGTTTTTGTCAGATTTAGATATTATACGGGGTTTTTGTCAGATTTATTATTATACGGGTTTTTGTCAGATTTATTTATTATACGGGGTTTTTGTCAGATTTAGATATTATACAGGGTTTTTGTCAGATTTAAATATTATACGTGGTTTTTGTCAGATTTATTTATTATACGGGTTTTTGTCAGTTTTAGATATTATACTTAGTTTTTGTTTATTTATTTATTATATGGTATTTGTCAGATTTAGATATTATACGGGGTTTTTGTCAGATTTAGATATTATACCTGGTTTTTGTCAGATTTAGATATTATACGTGGTTTTTGTCAGATTTATTTATTATACGGGGTTTTTGTCAGTTTTAGATATTATACGTAGTTTTTGTCAGTTTTATTTATTATACGTAGTTTTTGTCAGATTTATTTATTATAAGGGGTTTTGCTGATTTAAATAATATAATGGTTTTTGTCAGATCTGTATTTATTATACTGGGTTTTTGTCAGATTTATTTATTATACTGGGTATTTGTCAGATTTAGATATTACACGGGGTTTTGTCAGATTTAAATATTATACGTGGTTTTAGTCAGATCTAGATATTATAAACTGGTTTTTGTCAGATTTAGATATTATACGGTTTTTGTCAGATTTATTTATTATACGGGTTTTTTGTTTGTCAGATTTAGATATTATACGGGTTTTTGTCAGATTTAGATATTATACGGTTTTTGTCAGATTTATTTATTATACGGGTTTTTGTCAGATTTATTTATTATACAGGGGTTTTTTGTCAGATTTAAATATTATACGTGGTTTTTGTCAGATTTATTTTATACGGGTTTTTGTCAGTTTTAGATATTATACATAGTTGGTTTTTTTGTCAGATTTATTTATTATACTGGGTATTTGTCAGATTTAGATATTATACGGGTTGTCAGATTTAGATATTATACGTTTTTTTTGTAAGACTTATGATAGTTTTATGATTTTATTTATTATAATGGTTTTTAAACATGTAAAACACACATTTTATGTTTTATTTCTATTATACGTAGTTTTTGCTCGTGATTTATTTATTATAAGGGCTTGGTAAAGCCTTAATTTTATACGTGGTTTTTGTCAGATTCATTTATTATACGTGGGTTTTTGTCAGATTTATTTATTATAAGGGGTATTTTGTCAGATTTAGATATTATACAGGGTTTTTATTGATTTAAATATTACATATGGTTTTTGTCAGATTTAGATATTATACCGGGTTTTTGTCAGATTCATTTATTATACGCGGTTTTTTTGTCAGATTTATTTATTATACGGGGTATTTGTCAGGATTTAGATATTATACGGGGTTTTTTTTGTCAGATTTAGATATTATAATGGGTTTTTGTCAGATTTATTTATTATAATGGGTTTTTGTCAGATTTATTTATTATACAGGGTTTTTTTGTCAGATTTAAATAATATACGTGGTTTTTGTCAGATTTAGATATTATACGTGTTTTTGTCAGTTTTAGATATTATACATAAGTTTTTGTCAGATTTATTTATTATACCGGGTTTTTGTCAGATTTAAATATTATACGCGGGTTTTTTTGTGGTCAGATTTAGATACTATAATGTGGTTTTTTGTCGATTTAAATATTATACGTATTTTTGTCAGATCTAGATATTATACCGGGTTTTTGTCAGATTTATTTATTATACGGTTTTTGTCAGGATTACGAAGGCACGGGTATTTGTCAGATTTAGATATTATAATGGGTTTTTGTCAGATTTAGATATTATACGGGTTTTTGTCAGATTTATTTATTATACGGTTTTTGTCAGATTCATTTATTATACGGGGTTTTTGTCAGATTTATTTATTATACGGGGTTTTTGTCAGATTTATTTATTATACAGGGTTTTTGTCAGATTTAAATAATATACGTGGTTTTTGTCAGATTTAGATATTATACGGGGTTTTTGTCAGATTTATTTATTATACGGGGTTTTTGTCAGATTTAGATATTATATGGGGTTTTTGTCAGATTTAAATATTATACGGGGTTTTTGTCAGATTTATTTATTATACGGGGTTTTTGTCAGTTTTAGATATTATATGTAGTTTTTGTCAGATTTATTTATTATACGGGGTTTTTGTCAGATTTAAATATTATACGTGGTTTTTGTCAGATTTAGATATTATACGTGGTTTTTGTCAGATTTAGATATTATACGGGTTTTTGTCAGATTTAGATATTATACGTGGTTTTTGTCAGATTTATTTATTATACGGGGTTTTTGTCAGATTTATTTATTATACAGGGTTTTTGTCAGATTTAAATCTTATACGTGGTTTTTGTCAGATCTAGATATTATACCGGGTTTTTGTCAGTTTTAGATATTATACGTGGTTTTTGTCAGATTTTTTTATTATACGGGGTTTTTGTCAGATTTAAATATTATACGTGGTTTTTGTCAGATTTAGATATTATACGTTGTTTTTGTCAGATTTATTTATTATACGGGTTTTTGTCAGATTTAGATATTATACGTGGTTTTTGTCAGATTTAGATATTATACAGGGTATTTGTCAGATTTAAATATTATACGGGGTTTTTGTCAGATTTAGATATTATACGGGGTTTTTGTCAGATTTATTTATTATACGGGGTTTTTGTCAGATTTATTTATTATACGGGGTTTTTGTCAGATTTATTTATTATACAGGGTTTTTGTCAGATTTATTTATTATACGGGGTTTTTGTCAGTTTTAGATATTATACGTAGTTTTTGTCAGATTTATTTATTATACGGGGTTTTTGTCAGATTTAAATCTTATAAGTGGTTTTTGTCAGATTTAGATATTATACAGGGTTTTTGTCAGATTTAGATATTATACAGGGTTTTTGTCAGATTTATTTATTATATGGGGTTTTTGTCAGATTTAAATATTATACGTGGTTTTTGTCAGATTTATTTATTATACGTGGTTTTTGTCAGATTTAAATATTATACGTGGTTTTTGTCAGATCTAGATATTATACCGGGTTTTTGTCAGATTCATTTATTATACGGGGTTTTTGTCAGATTTATTTATTACAATGGGTATTTGTCATGATTTAGATATAGGGGGTTTTTTGTCAGATTTTAGATATTATAATGGGTTTTTGTCAGATTTATTTATTATACGGTTTTTGTCAGATTTATTTATTATACGGGTTTTTGTCAGATTTATTTATTATACGGGTTTTTGTCAGATTTATTTATTATACGGGGTTTTTGTCAGTTTTAGATATTATACGTAGTTTTTGTCAGATTTGTTTATTATACGGGGTTTTTGTCAGATTTAAATAATATACGTGGTTTTTGTCAGATTTAGATATTATATGGGTTTTTTGTCAGATTTAGATATTATACAGGGTTTTTGTCAGTTTTAGATATTATACATACGTAGTTTTTGTCAGATTTATTTATTATACGGGTTTTTGTCAGATTTAAATATTATAAGGGGTTTTTTTGTCTGATTTAGATATTATACGTGGTTTTTGTCAGATTTAAATATTATACGTGGTTTTTGTCAGATCTAGATATTATACCGGGTTTTTGTCAGATTCATTTATTATACGGGGTTTTTGTCAGATTTATTTATTATACGGGGTTTTTGTCAGATTTAGATATTATACGGGGTTTTTGTCAGATTTAGATATTATACGGGGTTTTTGTCAGATTTAGATATTATATGGGTTTTTTGTCAGATTTAGATATTATACGGGGTTTTTGTCAGTTTTAGATATTATACGTGGTTTTTGTCAGATTTATTTATTATACGGTGTTTTTGTCAGTTTTAGATATTATACTTAGTTTTTGTCAGATTTATTTATTATACTGGGTATTTGTCAGATTTAGATATTATACGGGGTTTTTGTCAGATTTAGATATTATACGGGGTTTTTGTCAGATTTATTTATTATACGGGGTTTTTGTCAGATTTATTTATTATACGGGGTTTTTGTCAGTTTTAGATATTATACGTAGTTTTTGTCAGTTTTATTTATTATACGTAGTTTTTGTCAGATTTATTTATTATAAGGGGTTTTTGTCAGATTTAAATAATATACGTGGTTTTTGTCAGATTCATTTATTATACGGGGTTTTTGTCAGATTTATTTATTATACGGGGTATTTGTCAGATTTAGATATTATACGGGGTTTTTGTCAGATTTAGATATTATACGTGGTTTTTGTCAGATCTAGATATTATACCGGGTTTTTGTCAGATTCATTTATTATACGCGGGTTTTTTGTCAGATTTATTTATTATACTGGGTATTTGTCAGATTTGATATTATACGGGGTCTTTGTCAGATTTAGATATTATACGGGGTTTTTGTCAGATTTATTTATTATACGGGGTTTTTGTCAGATTTATTTATTATACAGGGTTTTTGTCAGATTTAAATATTATACGTGGTTTTTGTCAGATTTATTTATTATACGGGTTTTTGTCAGTTTTAGATATTATACTTAGTTTTTGTCAGATTTATTTATTATACTGGGTATTTGTCAGATTTAGATATTATACGGGGTTTTTGTCAGATTTAGATATTATACGGGGTTTTTGTCAGATTTATTTATTATACGGGGTTTTTGTCAGATTTATTTATTATACGGGGTTTTTGTCAGTTTTAGATATTATACGTAGTTTTTGTCAGTTTTATTTATTATACGTAGTTTTTGTCAGATTTATTTATTATAAGGGGTTTTTGTCAGATTTAAATTATATACGTGGTTTTTGTCAGATTCATTTATTATACGGGGTTTTTGTCAGATTTATTTATTATACGGGGTATTTGTCAGATTTAGATATTATACCGGGTTTTTGTCAGATTTAAATATTATACGTGGTTTTTGTCAGATCTAGATATTATACCGGGTTTTTGTCAGATTCATTTATTATACGGGGTTTTTGTCAGATTTATTTATTATACGGGGTTTTTGTCAGATTTAGATATTATACGGGGTTTTTGTCAGATTTATTTATTATACAGGGTTTTTGTCAGATTTAAATAATATACGTGGTTTTTGTCAGATTTATTTATTATAATGGGGTGAAGCGGCGCACGAGACGTGAAAGCGTTTCACGATAAATGAAAACGGTTGTCACCAAATTCCAATTGAACGTGAAGTACATC
>JABUQX010113175.1:0-39351 GCA_015478945.1 Trachelipus rathkii
CAACAGCAGCATTTACCCGAACAGCCGGGGCGAAACCGCCGCAGAGGCGCCTCCGAAGAAACGACGAAGAGCGCGTAGTGCCCTGTAATCGCCACAAGCACGGTGCGGTGAGGCCGGTAGAGAAACCTACGTTAATTTGCAAACCCCTTTCATCGAGTGGCACCCGTATCATTGACGTGCGCTTGCAGCGGGACAAATACACGAGTTTGTATCGCGGGATCTGCGAACCGATCCCCTTTTAGAGCCGGGAGAACAACTCTACAAACAGCAGCGCGAGTCGCGTCCACCCGAACCATCACCCGCCGCTGTCATCGCTACTTTTGCGTTTGGTGTCGCACCCGAGCAGCTCGAACACACTCCGCCCGAGAAGCCGACCCGTCTACTAAAAGAAGACGGCGTAAGCGAATCGGTTTGGTTGTACGGAAGCGCTCAAGAAGAACTCGGGAGGACGAGCGAGACAACGGACGAATGAGAGGGTTTACGGGGGAGAGGCGAACGCCTGTTCCGTTGCAGCGGATGCAAACCCGAAACTCTATCCAGGGAAGGATAAGAGAAACACCGCTCTCGAAATAATGCCACGCTACGAGCTAACAGCGCCAACGGGATTCGCTCAGGGGAAAGCCGAAGGATATCTCTACGTGCTCGACCCTCGCTAAACCCGGCTTGCTCAACAGCGACACAGAAAACACCAACGCGTCGACGCCGCCTGCGAGAGACGCGTACGACGACCCCTGAAGCCGGGAAAGAGGTTGTTGGACTGCGCCTCTAAAAACTCGGCACCCTTGCCACAAACCGAAGAAGCGTACACCAAACGGCCCTTTGCCGAGGGACACGGGAAGAACCACTTCGGGACGCAGCTCCCCGTAGACGAGTAGCGCGCCTTGGGTGGGCTTCCGGTCCGCATCAGAAATCCAACTACGAGCTTTTTAACCGCAACAACTTTAATATACGCTATTGGAGCTGGAATTACCGCGGCTGCTGGCACCAGACTTGCCCTCCAATGGATCCTCGTCCATTTCTTTACATCGAACTCATTCCGATTGCGAGGCCTCGGAAGAGTCCCGCATCGTTATTTCGCGTCACTACCTCCCCTTGCCGGGATTGGGTAATTTGCGTGCCTGCTGCCTTCCTTAGATGTGGTAGCCGTTTCTCAGGCTCCCTCTCCGGAATCGAACCCTGATTCCCCGTTACCCGTTACAGCCATTGTAGGCGAATAACCTACAATCGAAAGCTGATAAGGCAGACACTCGTGGGATCCGGCGCCGGCACAAAGGCCTCAGCGCTCGGCTGTAGAAATATCCGGAGTCACCACATAACCGAAGAGGAATGGACGAGGAGGACGAATGCTGTGCTGCTGCTGCTGAGGCTGCCCCACAGTTAGAAACTGAGAAAGGCAGTCAGCGAACAGCAGCAGCAGATTGCCGCAACCCGACTGTCCACCCGGTTTTTGGTTCTAACAAATGCGCCCTTCCCCCGACCGAGCGCGAGGCAAGGTCGGGGTCGGAGACTAGTTGCACGTATTAGCTCTAGAATTACCACAGTTATCCGAGTAAGGATTTCACAAAATCCCGTAAATCGTGACTGATTTAATGAGCCATTCGCGGTTTCGCCTAAGGTCGGCAGGTACTCAGACATGCATGGCTTAATCTTTGTGACAAGCATATGACTACTGGCAGGATCAACCAGGTAGGTCCCCCTCCGTCTGGGCACCCCCGAAGCATCATTCTTCGAGTATTTATTTTTGTCATCCTTTTTGAGGCCTCGCACAAGCAAGCGCATCGCTGCTGCTAATAATAATAATATTAAAGCTGCTCGCGCGATTAATAATACCAACTCCCGCTACCGCTCGGATTTTGCCAACTTTATTTGCGGTAAGCGAAACAAAGGAAGCAAAACACGAACACGGCAGCTTCAGCTCGAAACTTGGGATAAAACGAAACCCCGGGATACGCAACCAGACCATCACCGCGACCAATACACTCGAGTAAGGCGAGGGAACCCATACACGCTACCTTCCTTTTGGCAACTCTGTTAGTACTTTCGAGAATTCACCTACTTGACTAACAGAAGGTAGGTAGCGCTCTGGAGAACCCTGGATCACCGTCCTCGTGAGTCAGTGGCCACGATGACCGACAGTTGATCGTTCCACGGAAGACTTCTTGGACAACGATTTCGGATACTCCCCGGGGCAACCGATACGGTCCAACGGATCACGCTAAACGAGATGTCAAGTCGCCGTCCGGCACCGCATTTATGTTTGCGAACGCTTTCTGACGACCGTCGATACTCGCCACCACATCACATCAGACCGTTGTATCTCTACATTTCCCTCAACTTTCTCCCACTGTGTCATTGCCAAGAAGCCTTACATATCCCAAGTTCCTACGAACAGTAGTAGCACCAACAGCGGAAGCAGCAGCAGTAGTAGTAGTGGATTCCACGAGAACTCCGCGCGATCAGCACACCCGACGGCCCCCCATAAATGCGCAAGACCTGAGTAACGAGGAAGGATGATGCACAGTCGCGCCCGTAGCGCGCCGTAACAAACAGTCCTTTGGTCCCCGTTCCCAAGCCCAGCATTTACAGGGTACTAGCACGATTTTGTCAGGTGTGACCGAAAGAGAGCGCAAGACCCGAGAACTCAAGCGAATGCAAAGGCATTGAGATACGAGGATGGGATACTCGACCCGGACCCTCAGACCGATCGCTATGATCGATAATATTGGGACTCGGAGGACATGGCACACCCTCTTTTTACAATCTCAGTCCGATGGTAGCCTTCCTTTCTCAGTCAAACGTCCCACTGCGTCTGAACCGTATCTTCTACTACTACATACTACTGAGACAGCTATTGAAATTACTACTGTTCGCGCTATAGTCGGCAAACCCGAAAGCTTCAGATAAAAATGCGAGGCAATAATCCGCCCGCACCCGCATAGCGACATAACACTCGAAGAGGGCGAGGGCACCCAGTCCCGCTAGCTTCCTTTTGCCCCCTGTTAGTACTTTCGGGACTTAACCCAATTGATTAACAGCCAAGGAAGTAGCGTTATGGGAAAATACCCTTGTATCGCCGTCCCCGTGAGCCAGGGGCCACTATAACGAGATTGGGACCGGCAGGAGAACACCAAGCACTCAAACCATATAGTCATCAGGTATGTTTGTCGTGGGGGAATTCGGATGAGATACCAAGTCGCCGTCCGGCACCGCATTTATGTTTGCGAACTCTTCTGACGACCGTCGATCCACACCACTATTCTTACCCAAGTTATATCTTGTACTTTACTGCTCGGTGTTCTCCTCGGTCACCTCGCACGTATTGTAGCTCTCTCACTGAATAGTAGTAGCATCAGCAGAAAACAACACACAGCAGCTTTTAAAAAAAAATTCAAAGAGAATGTCTTTTTGGTGGGTAAACTTTAAAATTTGTTATGACTGAGTAAACCGAGGGAAGGATTGATGCACAGTCGCGCGGTATAGGAAAATCGTGGACAGGATTTTCTAGCGCACCTGTAAACAAAGTCCTCTATTCTTTCTTCTTATATCCAGCAAAATACAGGGATAGCAACGATTGTTAGTAAGGTTGGTGACTGATAGAAGGCTAAGCCGAGAACTCAATGCGATGCAAAGTGCATTGGGAGATACGAGGAGGATACTAGACGAGCGGTCATATGCCGATCGCTATGATGCGATCTATTGGGTGACTTCGGGAGTTACATTTCAACCCTCTTTTTACAATTCAGCCGATGGTTTAGCTTTCTTCTCAGTCAAACGTCCCACTGGCGTTGAACGTAGCGCAGTAGCAGTAGATTCACGAGATCCGCGCGAATAAGACCCGACGGACCCCATAAATGCGCAAGACGCTGAGTCGAGGAAGGATGATGCACATCGCGGTATAGGAAAATCGTGGAATAGGATTTTCTCGTAGCGCGACCGTAACAACAGAGGTCTTGCTCTCGTGTTCCAAGCTCGGATATAATGGAGGTTACTTAAGCACGAATTTAGTCAGGTGTGACTAGAAAGAGAGCATAAGACCGAGAACTCAAGCGAATGCAAAGGCATTGAGATACGAAGGAGGATACTCGACCCCGAGCTGCTTCACACGATCCGCTATGATCATCTTTATTTGGATTTTTCGAGGACATTCCAACCTCTTTTTTACAATTCTCAGTCGATGGTAGCTCTCTCTTTCATCAGTCAAACGTCCCACATAGCTTGTCTGATACGTTTTTCCTCTGACTTAAAACTGCTGACTTGCTGCTGTGATGTTGATTGCTGATGACTGGTCTAATACTGTCCGGGATAGTTAGGTTTAAACCAGCGAGAGGCGCAACAACGAACAGCCTGCTTTTGCACGAATGAGAAATTAGCATAAAAGTGTATGCGGACAAGCTTCTCGGGTAAGCTACCGATGTATTGGCAGTGCGCTGCCGTGGGCGATACACTCGAATTGATCAACCAAAGCCAGACATTCAAGTTCAAGTTTCTATCCCAGTTCTTTGTTTTAAGACATTAACCTAGGACAGAATATATATATATACGACAAGAATGTTCCATAAGTATACAGAGGTTGGTGTAGGTAGAATGAGGTAATCGAGTGGAAGAGGTGATGATTTTGTTGTGATGAAGGAGATGTTTAGAGTATGTTTGGATGTTTATCAGTGAGGGGTTTGATGGGGATTACGGATAATTATGTTGTTCTATGTAAATTAAGTAGTGGGGGCTTGGATGGAGAGGAAGGTGTACAGAAGGAAGTGGTAAAATTAAGAGTGAGAACGTTAAGTGACAGAGGTAGATAAGGATGTAAGTATATAAGCAGCACTGCAGAGTAATGTTGATTGTGAACAAGTTTGAACTGAAAATCTGGGACAATGAGAAAGCAATTGGTTGCAAGGTGGAAAGCAGATTTGGAGTGGGGGAGTAAATTTAAGGTGGTTTGGTGGATGAAGAGGTGAGCTAGGGTAAAAGTAAAAAGGTGTTGATGCATAAGAAATGATTGAATTATGTGTATTCCAAAGAAAGATGCTGGGAATTATATAAGGATGGAAAAGAAAATCTAAAAGGTGCGTACGTGTAGAGGTAATTGAAGTTTGAAGGAGGATGATGGGATAAGGATAAGAGTGTTCTGAGGACGCAGTTAGATGATATAAAGGGAAGTATGAGAATAGGAATAGGGTTTGCCTGTGTAAGTGTGGATGGGAAAGAGCTTGATCTATTGGATAATGAGAGGTGATAGTGATTGGTGGGTTTGATGTGAGAGAAGTATTTGATTCAATTTTAGGTTATTCATATTAATAGGTTAAGAGATGGAATCTGAGTATAGGTACTGAAATGATCAAGACGGAGTGTGATTGATTGGATCTTAAGTTGTTAATAGCTTATGGTGGTATAGTAAGGGATTGGAGGGAGGAGCTTAATAGTACCTTATATAGGGTAGGTGGGGGAAGTGGAGGTTGTGGAAGTGAGTTATTGGTGTTGTGGAGTATAAGCTGATATTTTGGGTGGAAAAGAGTGTCTATGACTGAAAGGACTGATGGTGAAGAACAAGGTGCGTTTAGGAGTGGTAGGATTGTGTGATAAATCTTTACATGAATGATGCAAAATGAGGGAAGAAATAAGGGTTAGGTGTTTTTATGGATTTGGCAGGCGTATGATAGGGTGAATTGAACTTATAGAGATAGGTTATGTATTGGTGTTGGGTGGTAGGCTCTGAATAGAATAAAATATGTTGAGATAGGGAGCCGTGTGTAGAATAATGGTGTCAAAGTATTGGTTTAGTATTAATAGCGTATTGAGACAGGGATGTGTTATGTTTCTTGGTTATTCAATTTTTGATGGGGTTATGAAAGAACTTGAGGTGGGTGCGGAATGGTGTTAAATGATGAGTGCCTACCTATTATAGGGAGATTGGTTATGTGTGGTGATCTGAAAGAGTTTGAGAGGATTGGTAGAAGATTTGGTGGGTGAAGTGAAGGAGGGTTTGAAAGTAACGTAGATAATATTAAGATCATGGGAGTGAGGAAGTCTCAGTGTGAAGTTTATTAGATGGTGAGCAATGGAGATGTCTGAGTTTTAATATTTAGGGTAATTTTTCAAAGAGGAATGGATGATGCAGAGTGTAGTAGGAGAATTGTGAATGGCAGGAAATTGGTTGTGCAATTAAATCGTTGGTGAATGTAAAGGACTAAGTCTTCAGTGCGCTTGGGTCTACATGAGGGTATGCTTGTTACCTGTGTTATTGTATAGGTGTGAGACTATGGTCTGGACTAAGAAGTATAGATAAAGTTCAATGTGTTCAGATGGACATCTTAGGGGTGTGCTAGGTGTGAGAAGAATTTGATAAAATCAGTGAAATGTATTAGAAGCTGTGTGGTGTGAAGAAAGGGCGTAAATGAGAGAAGGATTGTGAAAGGTATGTTGAGATGGTTTGGTCATGTGGAAAGGATGGCAGATATTCGGTTGGTTTAAGCAGCATGTATAGTGGCGAGTGCGTTGGGACCGACCGGCTCGGGTAGACGAACTAAAAGTGGAGTTGGAGTCAGTACAACAATGTTTAATAGAGATGTGAGTTGGCAGAGCGGAGAAATAAGGTGCTTAATCATTGAAAAAAAAGGAGTGAATGGCGGGTGTTGTGAGGGATTATGGTTGTGGCCCCACCTTGGGCCAAGGGATGAAACCCTACATTACGATATGACATAGAGAGGGTCCGTCGCGGTACGTGAAGCTCTTAGGGTAGATTTCTGACTGCGACGAGTTTTCTTCACTAATTAAATGGTACAGAGGGAGTGGTAAGGCTGTCTCTCACCGTCGTCTCTGCTCGAGGATGGATTTACAGTATGTATAGTGATTGAAAAGAAGCTTTTTTATTGACATTTTTCTGCGTCTGAACAAATGACTAAATCGTCGTTTAAATAAGTTGACATAAAGTTGTCATTAAAACCAGTTGAAGGCCAAAAGCTCTGTTTGAGATTGAATTTGTTTTCGAATCTTGATAAATTATTTAACTTTGATAAATATTTTGACTTAACACTAATACTATAGCTAATATTTTAATTTATAGCAGTTTTTCCTAATGTACCATCTTAACGCAAAAGTGAATTTTTCGCGAGGAATGCTTGCTACCTCTTACTTGGAAAGATAAGTGTTCTACTCAAGAAAAAACTTAGCCTAATAAATACTACAAGAATAACCCTTCGATATTGTGGAAATACATCACTCATCGTACGAGCTGGAAGCCCACCCTTTCCAACGAAACAGTAGGAGATTTTGCTGCCTTGCAATTAAGGTTAGTTTGTTAACTTTTTCCATACATTTTGGGGGTGGTTCATTTGTATATTTATTATTACTATTTATTTACATACATTTGATGGTTTTTGTTTAAAGATTACACTTCCATTAAACAAAATATCTCTGGGTCTATTGATTAGGTTATGGTTGGCTTACTATAGGCAACAAATTTTTACACCTGACCGTAAACTAAATTGTAAAGAGTTGAAAGACGAAAATGTTGGAAAAATATAGTATATATTTATTGCGTATTATATATATATATCATATATATAATATCATATATATATATATATATATATATATATATATATATATATATTATATATATAATATTATATATATATATATATATATAATACTATATATTATTCTTTCCTTTCTTTCTTCCCTTCCTCTTTTGCCCCAAGATTGGGGTAAGGTGGGTAGTACAAGCATCGAAAAGAAAAGCAGTAGGAGAGCACATGACAAACGTCGAAAAGAAAGCCCAGCCTTACCGCCCGCCTCTGTACCATTACATTAGCTGAGAGCTCGTTGCCACAGACAGAAAATCACGCCTAGAGCATCATGGGACCCGGACGGACGCCTTCACTTATGGTAAATCGCCAATGGTAAGGGTTTCATCCCTGGTCCCAGGCTGGGGCCACAACGCATGGCCCGCCATTACAAACCCGCCATTCTCTCCGCTATCATGCACCTTTATTCTCCGCCTCTGCCAAACTCACATTTCTCTCCTTCCAACATTCCTTTTAGCGACTCAATCCACCTTTTCTCTTCGGTCTCCCAGCCGTATATATATTATATATATTATATATAATATATATATATATATATATATATATATATATATATATATATATATATATATATATATATATATATATATTTTTTTATATATATATTTATATATTATATATATTTTATATATATATCCATTTCTCTTCGGTCTCCCATGCCGGTATATACTATTATATATATATCATAGTTAGAAATTTCGTCTTCCAACTCTTTACAATTTATATATTATCGGGTTTAAAGTAAACATTTTGCTTTGAGATTTTATTATTATTATTATTATTATTATTATTTTTATTAACTTTTTTTCTTTTTAACATAAAACTGTTGTGATGAAAATATTTTAGTGAGTACATAATTTTTTCTCTCCATGTATCCGTTAAGAAAGTGCGATCCTTCAGGAACTTGATTGACTCCTATTAATAAGGACTTTATGTGGACGTCCTCCCATGGTATTGATCCTAAGACCTGCAAACGTTAAAGGTATTTTAACCAGATACCCAGGTACATTCTTATTTAGAATAGGATAATATTTTATAAAATCACAATGATTTTCAGACTAAATAATAAGGTCAGGTCTTTACTTTAACTCCTTTAAATGTTTTAAGGAGAATATATATACAGTAAGCAACCACAAGGGGAGGGAGGTCTATTGATATTGTCCCAGTTCTTAGGTTAAATTGTGTTATATGTTTTTCGTAAGCTGGAGCTACGCTAAATTTTGTTTGATAGCAAACTTTGCTTTCAGTTCAGCAAATCGGGAATACCCACTTTAATTTACTGACAATAAAATAATCCCGATCTAAAATAAACCTACTGTACATATCCTCTAAACTCTAAAGGATACCTAACAAATCACCAAATTCAGGTTGGGAAATAAAAAAAATTATTATTATTATTATTATTATTATTATTATTATTATTATTATTAGTATTTCTTAATAAAGAAATAATCAATAGGAAAAATATTTTGCAATCTATAATTTTTTTTCTCCATAAATTGCCAGAGAAAATCTATTCCCTCTGGAATGTGGTCGATTTCAATTATGATTGATTTTATGTCCACCTCTTCCCAAGGAATTGAATCGAGCACCTGCAAATAGTTACAACATGAAAGTTCACATGGAAAATTTTCAATCAATCATTAGTCTATGATAAACAATTAACACCATTTTGTTATTTTGACATAATTTTAATTTACGCTATAAAATAAGACTTAATGTCGTTTGGTGTAAGATATTGTCAGATATTGAAGCGGAATATTGAAGGTATAATGGGCTTGACATCAGGGCTGTGAAATTTTAAAATAGTCGATAATACAATATTTTGCCTAATAGTTTTCCTTTGCTTGCTCGATAATTACTAATTCTGGGCTAAAGTGTGTGTGCGTGTGCGGGCGTGCAATCGTAGTGAATGCATGCTTAGTAGGGTACATATAAAAATTATTATTAGTTTTGTTAAAACTGATTTTGTATTTAAAATATTGTTGCAATAGAATTGATAGACTGCTGAACCTTAATTTTTCTTAGGCGAGTAGTTTTTAATGACTAAATATATGTGGTAAAATGAAATTTTAACAAAATTATGATTTTAAATTTACAATAGCACAAATCCTTCAATTTTCAAAATTATTTTTCTAAACTCTATATCATATTTATAAGTGTTTCATATATCCAAAAGGGTCAGTTCCTCAATTCTCCTATGACAAATATTTACTCTTATGAGAAAATTAAAAACTGAAACTTCTGAATAAAAGTACTGATCTGTGACGATGAAATTTGTACAGTGGTATAGCTTGAAGTATGTAATCTTATATAAAGTGAAATGTTCTTTAAACGACTCAGAAGGTAAAGCTACCGTCGTCATAAGAAGCATCATAAAAGTTGCCTGGTAAGTAAGAAGATTAAAATAAAGAAGATTTAGAAAAAGAGAGGTGGTGTTCTACCTTTACTCTTTTGGTCATAGCTTTGATAACCAAGTGGCTTGCCCAATAATGAAGAAGGTAGTGGTTTACCTACAGGTTATAAAAGATGAAATATAGTCGGAACCCTACTCTGCAACAGCATCTAACAACAAAACACACATAACCAGACTCAACGACTATCGATTACCTAGATACTGGTAAAGCAAGAGTAACAAGGATGGACATATTGCTCATGTCAACTGCAACATGATGGGTTAACATTATCAATAACATTGATTCAACAGCATCGCCTTTTCAGTTTTCATGATCCAGTTGAAAGATAAATATTACGAGCAAGGAATGCTCATATAAATTAAACTCTGATGTTAACATTCATTAAAAAAGAATCCTATACTCAAAATGCTAATAAAATTTAGGTAGATCTAAAGTTTTATTAAATTCAGCTAAGGAAGATTCAGCTCCAGACCAGATACTAGATTGAGGGTAAAGAGAATATTTTAAATCATATAATAAGGAAGCTTACAGTGGGATAGAAAACTGGTTTAAGCTCTATATAAGATTTAGAAAAATAGTTACTGCGAATGGCTCCTGGGGGCAAGTCATATTGAAGGAGAACAATGCCGGATGATATTGGTTGAACTTTGATATATGATCTCTCGGTGAATTGGAGGAGGCTCGTGACGGGGTGAGCAGGATCAAGACAAGACTTAAACTATTATTTCCGATAGATTTAATCCAGAATAAACAAGTAAGGAATGGGATAATATTCCAATGTCTCTAGACCTGACGTGAGTTCCTTGGTACTTCTTTTGCTCGGATAGATTAAAGATATAGTCGAAGTACTAACGTTCATGACAGGAAAAATAGAAAAAGCATACATTGCTATAATGGATTAAGTTTTCTACTATTTTTGTATTTTTATGTGATTTAATAGTATATTGTAATTTAAATTATTGTATATATACTATGTTATCGTTTTCTGTAGCATGTGTTAAATTAATTATTCTTTTTAGATTATTAATGTCTTTATAAATAGTTCACATATTTTTGTAATTAAAAATAATATTTCATTAGACACATTGGGTTTTATATACCTTTCGGTATAAAATGGGAAAATAATTATAGAATTTTTATTGGGTTTTTTACACAGTCATGTGGTCATGGAGCTGGAGCCGGTCGATATATTCTTTGATGTGAACGCTTACAGTTATGAAGGCTTTTAAGGTCGCTTTCAAAGTTTCTCTGATTACTAAAAAGAATGAAGAATTATTTACAAGGAAGGATGTGCTTTTATCTACATAAACTATACGGAAAATTATCCAATACGGGGAAAACCATAGCCCCACTTAGATAGATGGTATGGCAACTTGATTTGATGAATGATAAATATAAAGTTTGCTGAAGGGCATCTACATTTTTTTGTGATAGATGTATATTCCGGATACTTATGGTTAAGGGCTTTAAGGTAGAAAATAAGACTCGTGCTGAGGCCTGTGAGAGAAATTATAAATGAAGATGGCAGATATTCCCAAATGATGTGGTCAGATAAAGGTACAAGTTTTTTGGGTAAAGAGTTTCAAGAAATGTTTTATAGAGTATGAATAGGGTATACAATACGTATAGCAGTTATATAGGCTGGCAATAGTGGAAAGAGTAAGAAGAACTATCAAAGAAGAATGCATAGTATTTAAGCGAAGATGATACTTAAATTATATAGATATCTGCAAGTGACTTGGCTTTCTTATGAATAGTCCTTATCATAGAAAATTAGAGACCCCCCTAGAGTGGTAGAGACAAACCTCTGTCTAATAAGCACAATTGGAAATAAAGATAACACTGGTATTAAGTAGGAGATTATGTGAGAGTATTCTAGGGCTGATGAAAATTTCAGAAAAGGGTACGAAGCAGGATGGCAGGAGAGTTTTTAAAGTAAGATCCTCAGAGAATTTCGGGACGGGATTAAAATTAATACTATCTTGAGATATATTAGAGTGGTGAAGAAAATAAAAGGGGGTTCTATACAAGCAGGAAATAGCAGAAAATAAGGTTTGATCTAAAGGTAATGAATATCAAATGGAATATTAGGATCGTAAAGGAAGGAAAAAATAATCAGTACTTGTCAAATGGTAATAGGTTATCCCAGTGAGTTTAATAGTTATATAAATGCTGGTGAAATTAAGAAACATTGACAGTTTACTTTGTGAACATGGAAAGTGAAGATCATTTCTATTTAACGTTGCGGTCATCGGCTTCTGGATCTACATCCTAAAAATAAAATATCAGACTATACACCCAATTATTGAATCCATAAAACTCGAACAAGAAATGTATGAAGCTGGTTTAAGCGAAATAATTCTCGGAGCATATAGAGAATATGATGAATTCACATTGGCATTTATAATATTTAGAAATTCTGAACATGTTTAAAATGTATTAAAAATAAGCTAATACTTGCATTATCGAGCATGGTGAAAAAAAATATTTCTTGAAAAATTATTTATAAAGTCGGGGTCTTTTACAAATCGTTATGATGTGTTCTATAGACTTAAACAACAATTTGAATCAGTCAGTTTTGTAAGATTAGTGTTTCTTGTTAATAAAACCGTTACCGAAGGATACGCGTTTAATACTTTAAAGACTGAAAGTCGAGTAATCATGAAAGATAGAAGTTATGTTAGATTTATTTTTCCGCACTTCACTGGTTTGTAAATGTAGTTACTCACTGCAGACTCAATATTGAGAAATAAGGACATCAAACCATCTCTAATGAATGTAGGTTATAAACCAAGGATGGAAAAGTATGTCACAAAAAGTGAGTCCAAAAATACAGATACATTTTGTTTACATGCCTTCTAAGATGTTTCAGACCTGGTATGGCCTAATGTTTTTTACAGATATTATAGATCTCAGTATGTATGGGAAAATACTAAAGCTTTGTTAAAGAGTAGTTCTTTTCCTAAAGGTTAGAGTTATAAGTTTCCTAAGGTTAATACTTATTGTTGAGAAAGAGCATGAGTTCGATTCGTATTTATCTTAGAGACGTGAAGGCAAATCCATCCATGTCACATTGGGAAGCAGGTGTAAATACCAATAGAAAGAAGTTTCCGATAGTCTAGTGTATGGAAGAGAATAGTTCAGGGGATCAAGAATGCAGAGGGGATCCGGTTTAGAGGTGGATTTTTTTCTTCGTTGTTCAGACGTGCTATCACTTTGTTTAACAGGAGGTAAATATATTGCTAAAAAGACAGCGAGGCTGGCATAGATCGTATCAGGATATTATGCTGGGTTTTGACTCGAGGGCTGTAAAACACGACTTAGCCGATGTAGTTAATAAATGTTAGTGAATGTTAAACGGAAAAATTCGGCGTAAGGTGACTGGTGGTCACGGTGTGGGTGGTCGTAAAACTGTAAAGAGATAGGACAAGGACCACTAAAGGAAAAATGTATTGATGTGTTTGCTCTCTAATACAATTGAATATGTGGGGTAATTTTTACATAGAATATATCCTACATCTAATTTTGTATATAGAATGTTGTAAACTATCTCTCTTCTATCCATCAAGGATTGTGCAAGCAAGATGCATTTCTCCATCCTACTAGCCAGACTGTTGTATCTGAGGCGATTGGATCTCTCTCATGTGAACCTACGAACAGTGTGAGTGGATCCATTTGTATTAGTATTACCTGTTGTCAGCAATCAAAATACGATGCAACTTCGATTCAGATATCTGGCACTTCTGACTAAATCTATGATCTTCGAAATATGTGTTTTTATATTGAGATAGTTAGTAAACGAAGATGGTTCAAATCTCAAAGGCCGACCACATAGTTCCACCGAGACAAATTTCTGTATACATGTTTTCAATACGCTGAGGTGTGTTGTTATGAAATCTTAGGCATAATAGCTGCAAGTTACCTTTATGAGAGTTATTAATTGAGACTGTCTGAACTTCGGATGAAATGCTAAAAGTCCATTTAATATGTGGATGTTGATATTTTAAAGATGTAGAGAACACAGGGATATCGAACGCTAAAACTAAAATAACACGTATGATATTATGACGTGTAAGCGGATGATGATATTCTCTCAGGGAAGTAATTATTCTAAGCATCAGTGGAATCCTTCAGGGTTATCTAGAGATATACTCACTCAGTTTGCTCTAATGTTCAAAGCACGCAACGACAAACTACCGTCAAGCTAGTCTTTAAATTACTGGATGCTTACTCTATTTACGGTAAAGGAAATTATCTCCCTTCTAAACCTATGGAAATTAGAGAAAGTCTCTTTTGACTGATACGGCAAATTCATCAAGAGAATTGAGATAAATTTTTAACTTGACCAAGGATAGTGAGTATTAATATATAACTATCATGGTCGCTACCTCTGAGGTAATAATAGAATTGTAGACACGAGCCTATTCTGGAAACTAAGAAGTCGCTTCTAATTTACACATTTCGGACTTAGGAGGTATCAGTTTGGCATGGTGAATGGTCACGCATACGGTGTGATTATGAATGAATAATACGAGGCTCACATTCTAAGTTGTTCGCGGTCCTTTTTTACGATTTATTTGCCAATACTGTATCTGCAGCGATAACGGTAAAGGTGTTGATCTCAAGACTTATGCTGAAAGACAGTTAATTTATATGCGCGATTCCAGCTGATCTTTCAGTTGTCTTTTCATCTCAAGTATCCTAAGAAGACATTAGGGTTTAAGTTCAATTTGGACAAAGTTGACATCCTCAATCTCAGACAGTGATTGGAATCCTCAAAATGATCTGAGATTAGCAGAGTACGAATATAATCTTAATTATTAAATGATGCAAGGAAGAAATATTAATGCGCTTTAGAACGCAAAGAAGATTTTTAGGTGTTTCGCCTGTATGAACTCGTATCTGTGAATTGGAATAGCGACTCTGGAATTATCTCTCAATTCTCTCGGGATGTTTTCGATACAATGGAACTGATAGACCATGTATAAGAGAATAAAATAATGTTTGTATATTCTTTTAAAGACTCTATACATTTAGATTTATGTTTAGTATGATTATGTACATCTTTTTAAAATATAATAATGTTCAATATGTTAAGACTATGTTTTCCTGTACAACTATTCAGTTCTAAATTATGTGGTGTATACTGTATTTATTGCATTATATGTTTTTTAAATATAATGATTTCTTTTTAAACTTGTAATATTTTGATGCTAAAAATTGTTATGTAAGCGGATTAGTCTGCACTTATGTTATAATGCTTTAAAATAAAAACTTGTTTTTTTTTCCGCTTTTTTACCAAGATAATTAATTTATTTGCTAACTGGAAAGGAGATCTGACTAATAGATCAGTAGATATAGATCATCGGAAGGGTAGGAGGGTTGGAGGACAGTTTTTGATTTACTGATTTGCTGCTTTAACTGCTTTAACGAGAAATAAAACATAACAATTTTAACAAAAATAACTTGAATCAATAGTCAATAGATCAATAGAACTTGAGTCATTAGATCAATAGATCAATAGTCACGAATGGGTAGGAGGGTATTCATTGTTATTGTGATTTCTGATTTTACTGCTTTTTTGATATTGTAAAATTAAAAGTTTTAAACAAAATGTGACTTGAATCAATTAGATCAATAGATCAATAATCATTAGATCATGGATTAATAGATCATTAGATCATAGATCAATAGATCACGATTGGAAAGGAGGGTGGCTGGATGGTTTGATGACTGGATTTACTGATTTACTGTTAGGGTATGTAAAACTACATTATTTAACAAAACATATGATGAATCAATAGATCAATAGTTAATAGATCAATAGATCAAAGATAATTAGATCAATAGAAAGGGTAGGAGGCTGGCTGGAAGGCAGTTTGATTTACTGTTTAACTGTTTTAATTTATGGTTTGATTTAAAGATATCATTCATATATTGATTTAAAATCTAAAGCTTTAAGGCATCTAAAAAACGACAATATTTTTTAAATGAATACAGCTGCATCCCAATTCTTTATTAAACAAATTTTTAAACTAAAATTCGCAAAATAAATAAAGTTTTAAAAATATATAGATTTTTTTAAATAAAATAATATGTAAAATGAAACATAAAAATATAAATAGCAACAATATAGTAATAGTTTGCGTTTACATAAAGAAAACGAAATGTATATACTAATAGTAACGGACTTATGAATTCCAGACAATTTCGGCAATTGCTTGATATTATTTAGTTAGTCTAGTAGTTAAGTTGTATAGTTAGTTCAGTTAGTTGTTAGTTAGTTAGTTAGATTAGGTTAGGTAGTTAGTTAGTTAGTGTTAGTTAGTTAGTTAGTTAGTTAGATTTAGTTGTTATATAAGTTAGTTATGTAGTTAGTTAGTTAGTTAGTTAGTTAGTTTCGTTACAAATTTCAATGTATTAGTAGTAGTTAGTTTTAGGTTAGTTAGTTAGTTAGTTAGTTAGTTGTTAGTTTAGTGTAGGTTTAGTTAGTTAGTTAGTTATTGTTAGTTAGTTGTTTAGTTTAGTTAGTTAGTTAGTTTAGTTAGTTAGTTAGTTAGTTAGTTAGATTAGTTTAGTTAGTTAGTTAGTTAGTTAGTTAAGTTAGTTATTAAGGTATTAGTATATTAGTTAGTTAGTTAGTTAGTTGTTAGTTAGTTAGTTAGTTATTAGTTAGTTAGTTAGTTAGTTTAGTTAGTTAGTTAGTTAGTTAGATTAGTTAGTTTAGTTAGTTGTTAGTTAGTTAGTTAGTTAGTTTAGTTTTAGTTAGCTCAGAAATATTAGATAGGTTTAGTTAGTTAGTTAGTTAGTTAGCTAGTTAGTTATTAGTTAGTAGTTATTTAGTTAGTTAGTTGTTAGTTAGTTAGTTAGGTTAGTTAGTAGTTTAGTTAGTTTAGTTTAGTTTAGTTAGTTAGTTTAGTTAGTTTAGTTAGTTAGTTAGTTAGTTAGTTTAGTGTTAGTTAGTAATTAGTTAGTTAGTATAGTTAGTTTAGTTTAGTTTAGTTAGTTAGTTAGTTAGTTAGTTAGTTTAGTTTAGTTAGTTGATTAGTTAGTTAGTTAGTTCGTTAGTTAGTTAGATTAGTTAGTTAGTTGTTAGTTAGTTAGTTGTAGTTAGTTAGTGTAGTTTATTTGTTTGTTGTTCAGTTAGTATAGTAGTTAGTTAGTAGTAGTATAGTTAGTTAGTTATTGTTAGTTAGTTAGTTGTTAGTTTAGTTAGTTAGTTTAGTTAGTTAGTTAGTTAGATTAGTTAGTTAGTTAGTTAGTTAGTTAGTTAGTTTAGTTAGTATGTAGTTATTAGCTTAGTCTGAGTTGCTTGACATGTGTCTGTTAGTTAGTTAGGATTAGTTAGCAAGTTAGTTAGTTAGTTGTTAGTTAGTTAGTTAAGTATTGTTAGATAAGTTATTAGTTGTTAGTTAGTTGTATAGTTAGTTGTTAGTTTTAGTTAGTTAGTTAGTTTGGTATTTAGGTTTAGTTAGTTAGTATAGTTAGTTAGTTAGTTGTTAGTTATTAGTTAGTTAGTTTGTTAGATTAGTTAGGTTGTTGTTGTAGAGAGTTGATGTCATCTGCGTATGTTGTAATGTTGATGTTGTTTGTTTGTATTTGTTGTGTTTTGTTTGTTTGTTTTTGTTATGTTTGTTAGTTAGTATAGTTAGTTAATTTATACAGTTAGTTGAGGAGTATTCTTATATATATATTATTTATTATATTTATTTATATATATATATTATATATATATATATTATATATTTAATATTATTAGTATTTATTATATATTATATATTTATATATAATAATTAATTTATATATACTAGTCATGAGATGTATATATGTATGTTATGTATGTATGTTAATGTATGTGTATGTGTTTCTTCCCTTCATGTAACAGTTGAACTGTGTTCTTGTCAGTGTAAGACAAAGCACAGAGTTTTGTAATATGACACGAAGTTCTTTGTCGGCTTACCTTATGTATAACGTTATAATTTCAGATGAACGCCTTAACTTTAAGGTTTAAAATGTTGATTAAAAGTTTTTAAATGATAATTAGTTTAAAAGAAAGAGTTGTAACAAGCTTTGTTCTTTGGTCATAGCTTCTCATAATATTCCCCTCTAAAAAGATAATTAATCTTTTTTTTTTCAAGTTCTTTTTACCTTTGGGATTCCCGCATTGTTCTTTAACGTTATAAATGGCAGTTGATACCTTACTCCTTTAAGCTTAGGCTCAGACAAATGGGAATGAAGTATTTTCTTTGTCAATATCTCCATTTCTACAACCCTCCCCCTCTCTCCCTCTTTTGACCAGACTGTGATTTCAATTTTTCATAATTTTACTGGAGAATAGATGATAGTGAAGGGAGCGGAACGGAGTGTAAGGCAGGACGTACGGCAAACAACAAGTCCGGAGGGCGGCGGCACCGGCAAAGACGAAGAATATAAGCATACGTATTATTGCGCACGCCGCGGTGTATGTTTAGTTGCTTTTACCATGCATGTAGAGTATATAGCGTGTTTATTATATATAATGATATATAATAAATATTTAATAGTGTTAGTTATTAATTAGTGTAATTTTAATATAAATATAGTATTTAGTATATATTATATATATGTAGTATATTATATATATATATATAAATATTATATTATATATATATAAGTGTGTGTGTGTGTAAATGCGTGTGCGTGTGCGTGCGAGTGTGCGTTTGGTGTGCGGTATGCGTGTTATTACCATCACTAAAACTAATTATATATTAGTAATATTATATTATATATTATATATATATATATATATAATATATATATAATATATACATATATATATATATATATAGTATATTATATATATATATAATATAATGTATATATAGTATATATAATAGTTATATATCTAATATATATATTATATATTATATACTGTTTATTGTTTAAATTTTTTTTTATTATTTTTTTTTATGTTTATAATTTTAATTCTTAATTGTTTTTTTTCTTTTTTTTTTTTGTAATTTTTTATTTCATTTAGAGTTTCAGGAAATCAAACTTTCCAGTTTCGCAGGTTCCTTTGAATCTTCTTACCAGGATTCCAGGATTTCCAGGATTCCGTCCTCCAATACATTCACAAGCTACTGGAGGGGTGTCAAACTCATTTACGGTGGAGTGCAGGCAGCTGACTAAGACGTCTGGTGGGCGAAATATATATATCGATTATAATTTTTAATTTTATATATATTATATATATCTTATAGATTTTAAATAGTTATATATATATATTATAATGTGTAGTTATGTAAGTTTTTAATTATAATAACTATATTTCATATATATTAGAGTATATATTAATTATAAATTATAGTATATGTATACATATTTATATTGATTAATAATTTTAACTTCAAAATAATTATTTGAAAATTTTTAAATTGGTGATGGGCTGGGCACCTGAGAAAGCGCTTGAATGGGCGCGTGTTTGGACACTCCTTGCAGTCTGAACGTACTCAACGTAGACACGAGAACTGCCTCATACGACAGACGATAACTCCTCTTATTACTACCACTCATCCTTGATCAATCCTACAATCTCCTCTACCTATCTCTCAAACTCTCGTGTCAGATTCACACACAATGCCAATACGCATGATATGGTAGGGAACCTTCCACTATACTGCCCTTCCATTCTCCGTCAATTCTAACACCATCTCTTCCCACCGTCACCTCTTAAGTCTTTCATAACCCAATCCATATACAATTGAATAGCCAAGGAGACTACACATATCTGCATAACTCCACTATTAAATGATTAAGCCAATCACTTTTTTATTGGTACAGCGCTTCATATCGGTCATGAGCATCGTCAGGCGGAATGATCTCTAGGCCTGAAGACATTAGATGCCCACGAACAATCTTCACAGACGCGGAGAGAGGGAGACCAGGGTGATGTACTTGAGTGAAAGAGGTCCAACCAGACTCTGTGCTGCTGGGGGACAGGTCCAAGCTACAGAGGGGTGGTCTCTTCACGTTGTAGCTGTTCAGAATATCAAGGTCCTTCATTCAAGTCTGCTATTAGGTGTCGAGGGCCAGAGTCTGGTTGATCATTCACTTCATGTAATGGAGGGGTCAGTTTCTCACCTGCTCTGCTTGTTGGGCGGCATCATCGTTGCTCGTGACCAGGTCAACGTTTATCAGACCGTACTGATAACCCTCTTCCTGATGGTCTTCTTCAAGTCCTCATTCAGGAACTCAACTACTGGAAGTTTGAAATGGGTGCTCAAATTTCCCCTTGAAGGCCACCTGAAGGTGCTCAAGCTCCTTGTTGAGGCCACTGAAAGGTTGGTCAGGATATATATATATTACTATATATATATAATGTATATTATATATATTATATAATATTATTATATTTTATATATATATATATATAATTATAATATTTATATATAGTATATAGTAGTATATAGTAAAGAATGAATATATAGTAATATATTAATACTATATATATAAATCAATTGATAATATATATGTTATATACTATATATATATATATATAGTATATTATAATATATTAACTTTAATATATATATATTATATAATATTTATATATATATATATAGTATATATAGTATAGTATGCTTTAGGGTTATGATCGAAAAAAAAATTTTAGTCTGTATTAGAAATCAATGAACTTTTTAATAAGGACAATAATGACAGAAAATGATAATTATTTCGTTCAATTCATAAAAAATGTTCCGCACACAATGACAATCGAAAATTCTGAAATTGAAAGTTCATTCAGCACAGTCAATATGTATTAGTTGCAATAAGCTTCAGATTAAATAAGTAGTTGTTTGCCATTTTGGTAAAGTTCTTCATTAATTTCATGCCCCTCGATCGGCACATATTCGCCCGCTGTGGGTATATCTACACGAATGCTGTCACCATTCCAGTGAGCTTACAAAGCATGTTCATCGGTTTGCAGGAGCATTTTTAATTCGGAAAATTCACATCTCAATTTCTGGTCGATCAGTGCGTTAGACATTGGGTAGATACGGCCTTTTGGATGTATTGAGATGTAAGCGTCAGTGGTGTTTCAGTCGATTTCCATTAGAAGGAGAAGTAAGAAATAGAGCATATAAAGCAGTGAATTCATCTGGGCATTGTGAGATGACGGTGTTTTTCTGACAGATTAGTTACGGGATATGCACTAGTTTCTTTAAGGAACAGTGAATGCTCTACTTAAGTCTTAAAGCATCTATAAATATTCGCCAAACACTGGAATTTGGAATATTTCATTACTCTCTGGCTTGTAGACTGCTGCCGACTCGATATTGTTTTTTCACTCGTTACGAAGTTCTAGTTGAGAGTTGTTTGGTAGAAGCAAATTGGGATTTAAAGAAGACTAACATTACGTGCCGTTTAAGATTCATATCAGATATGATAGCTGCGGAGCAATGTATGTGGCTTGATGAAATCTTATGTTTCATTTAGTTTTGACTTATTTGAACTTCAATTACTCGTCCAGTTAATTTACTGCTGTTTGTGTCACATACGATCATGTTTGAAAGTTCTTCCATGATCAAATTGATTCACCAAACTTTGCTGTGCATCAAAGTATTGCTCTACATTTTAACTATACAAATTTATAGAATCAAATTGATACTCGTGATTTGCAATTCGCTTATACCGTCAAAATGAATGGAATAATATTTATCTTCTAAAATAATTTTATTTTACGCTCAGCATCTTCGCCCTTATAAAGCTCGCATAACACTGACTTTTGGTGATGGTGTTGGAATCACTGTTATTTCGGCTGACTGGAGCAGCAGCTTTATTCTTGAAAGAGATTTTGTCACATTAGCTGCATGTTGATGTAAAACGTATTGACGACTGTATGTGTTTTATATCTGTCATAAGTCATATGAATAAATAGTAATGTTAAATAAATCATTAAAAATAATATGTAGTGTTTTATAAGGATCTACGTATTTTACTTGAACTACGAGGATACAGCTGTACATAGTCTCTGAACACACACTGGATGCTGAACCGGGTTTGGGATCGGGAGTTTTTTTAGAACGCAGCCTGCAATATAAAAGTTTTTAGGTAATCAAGGTCCAAAGTTATCTTTGGGACACAGGAGATACAAAATTTTTGCAAAATCTTTTTAGTCATATATATAATATATATAATAGAATATATATATATATATATATATATATTATTATATATATATAATATTATATATATATACTATAGATATATATATATACGCAGCCTGGCTTACCCTATATATATATATTATATTATATATATATATATATATATATGATTTATATATATTATATTTTATATATAATAATATTATACTATATATAGTATATATATATATGTATATATATATATATCTATATATATATTATAGTATATATATATTATATTATATATATATATATATATAGTATATATTATATATATATATTAATATAATATATTATATTATATATATATATAATATAACCAAAATGTCCAAATTATGAAATTATTTCTATTTGCAAAATTATTTTTGTACACTAAGGACTAATCATGCCTAATATTGTACATAGTTTTTTTAAAATTTAAGGATTGATAAACAAATACACTTAGGGCTTGTGTCTCTAAATTGCGGAATTGCGGATTGGTGGAATTGCGGAGCTTAAAATTGCGGATTGATATTGGCATTCAGCTAACTGGAATTCCGCAAGCTTTTTTCCAAAATTATCGGAATCCGCATTCTGCATTTTTTTGGTAGTCCGCAGTTGCGGAATTGCGGAATTGCGGACTAAATTGCGGAAACGCTGATTTGATTATTATTATATATATATATTTAGATTATATATATATATTATAATATATATATATATATATACTATATATATATATATATATTTATTATATAATATATATATATCTATATATGTGATATATATATTATATTATGATATTTATTATATTATATATATATATATATTAATATATTTTATATATTATTATTAGTAGTTAGAATATTTGCTTAAGTTGGCCATTTGGGTGGGGTTTTCGCAGTTTTTGTTTTCTGCCAATCTTGGAAAAAGGGCCAAGCCCGTGAAGAGTGGCAATTTGTAATATAATTATATATATTATATTTATATAGTTATATAATATATATATAAAAATATGATAAAATATTCTTTACTATAAGCAAATGTCATATATCGTTATTATATATATATACTTAAGTATATTATATAAGAAGCTAAATATATAAATAATATAATATTATTATATATATATATATATTATATATATACTATATATAGTATAATATATATAGTATATAGATGGGCGTTCAGCAATTTAAGTCCGCAATTCAGAAATTGCGGATTAAAAGTTTCAAAATTGCAGAATTGCGATTGCGATAAATTTGAAAAAGTTGCGGAATTGCAGTTAGCGAATGCCTATATCATTCGCAATTTAAGTCCGCAATTCCACAATTCCGCAATTCCGCAATGAGGACTACAGCCTAAGGTTTATTTGTTTTCAATCCTTAAATTTTAAAAAAGATGTAAAATATTTGGCATGTATTAAGTCTTAGATATGTACATAAAATAATTTGGCAAATAGAATAATTTCATTTTTTGGGAATTAAGTATATATATATTAATATACTATAATATAATTATATAGTATTATATATATAATATATATATATTAATATATATTATTATATTATATATGTATATATATATATATATAGTATATCATATATATATAATATATACAATTATATATATAATATATTATAGTATATATATATATTATTATTAATTATATATTATATAGTTAACTATATAATATATATATATATTATATATATATATGATATATATAATTTTATATATATATATATAATATTATATATATTATATATACATATATAGTATATATATATATATATACTATATATATTAGTATATATATATGACTAAAAGATTTTGCAAATTTTTTGTATCTCCTGTTGTCGAAGATGAACTTTTGTGACTGATTATAAAACTTTATATTGCAGGTGCTCCTAAAAACTTCCCGCTACCACCCGTTTCAGAATCAGTGGTGTGTCACGGCAGATCTGTCATGTACAGTCTGTATACTGTAAGAAGGTAAAGTAAGTCTTATAAATCCATCATCGATTATTTTTTAATGATTATTTAAATTATTATTTATTAAATTATTATGAAAGAAACATGTCAGAACGTATTTTACATCACATGCAGCTAGTTGGTGAAAAAATCATCTTTCAAGTAATAGAGCTGCTGCTCCAGTCTAGCCGAAGATGGAATCAGTGTTCCAACACCATCACAGTCAGGTGTTTGGCGGGCTGTTATAAGAAGTGGCGAAGATGCGAAGCGTAAATAAAATCTATTTTGCAAGAAGAGAAATATTTCTGCCTTCATTTTGACCATAAGCGAATTGCAAATCACGAGTATCATCAAGTGGTAATCTCAGAGGATTGAAATTAGGTATAGTAAAATGTGAATATTGATTATCACAGGATATTTTTAATGCACAACAAAGTTTGCTGAATCAATTTGATGCATGGAAAAACTTCAAAATGATCGTATGTGACACAACAGCAGTAAATACTGGTGATGGAATTGTTCAAATTAAAACTGAAATAGGTGAACATGAGGATTTGATCAGCCACAGTACTTTGGCAGCGCATCATATTCTTGATAGAATTTTAAAGCATGTGCTAGACTTCTTTAATCCAATTTCTTCTACCAAACCAACTCTCAACTATGAATTCGTGGACGAAGTGGTAAAACAATACGATGTCTTGCAGTAGTCCTACAAGCCAGAGAGTGAAATGATAAATAATTATTCAAAATTCAGGTTGGCGAGATGATTTTAGATTTCTGTATGAGTTATGTAGAGCATTCAGTTTCCTTAATTTCACTAGTGCATATTCCGTAACTAATTGGAGAAAGTCTCTTCACAATGGCAGATGGATTCACGTGCTTTAAAATAATGCTCTTATTTCGTACTTCCTCCTTCCTAAATGGAGAATTTCACTGGAAACACCGTGCGCTTTCATCTCAAATGCATGGCAGGAAGCCTGGTTTTCTAACCAAATGTTCAACGCACAGATTCACCAGAAATTGATGGATGGAATTTCCGAATTAAATTGCTTGCACCATGACTGCTTTGTAACTCACTGGAATGGTGAAGTTCCGTTGTAGATATACCACAGGCGAATATTTGTACATTGGGATGGGAAATTAATGGAAGACTTTTAGAGGAAGGAGAGTTATTTGAAATTGAAGCTTCTTGCAACTATCATTTTGACTGTGTTGAATGAACTTAATTTCAGAATTTTCATTGTAATTGGTGCGGAACATTTTTTGTTTAACGAAATAATTGTCATTTTCTGTCGTTATTGTCATTAATTTGGTTTAAAGTTTCATTTGATTTTCTTTAAGATATAAATTTTTTTTGTCATAACCTAATATATATATAAGTAGTATATATATATATAATTTATATATATATACTATATATATTATACATAATATATTATTATATTATAATTTATATATATATTATATATAATATATATATATATATATATTATATAGTCTATATATATAGGGTATATAATATATATATTTATATATATATATATAATATATATATATATATATATATATATATATGTATATATATATTATAGTTATAAATATATTATATATATATATATATATATATATATTATATATATGATATATATTTATTATCTAAAACCAGACTTCAGGTGGTTCAAGGGAGGCTTGAGGCACCTTGTGTGTGGAGATGGACCATCGCTTGATGACCCAATCTCCCCCCGATTTCAAACTTCAGGTTAGTTGAGTTCTGAATGAGGACTTGAAGGAGACCATCGGAGAGGGTTATCAGTGAGGTGCTGAAAACGTGACTCCTGGCCGACAGACGATGGTGCGCCCAAAAGCAGGAGCAAGGTGAAAACGACCTTCATTAATGAAGGTGAATGACACAGACTCTGGGTCCGACCCGTTGAAGGAGGACTTTGAAGAAGGGTTTTGGAGATTTGAACAAGCTAAAGGTGAAGAGGACCACCCTTCAGTGGACTGTTCCCTCAGCAGCACAGAGAAGTCTGGTTTGACCTCTTTATCAAGTTACAATACCTGTCTCGCCACCTCCCGTCCGGTCCTGGGAGAGATTGTTCAGTTTTGGGCTCTAATGTTTTCAGGCCTAAGAGGTTCCTGACTATGTAATGACGATAGTGAAGCGTGTACAAGAAAAAGTGATTGTTATATTAATGAGTGGAGTTAGCAGAGATGTGTATGTCTCATTGCTTTATCTTGTATATGGTGGGTTTGAAAGAATTAGAGGTTGTAAGTGGCAGGAAGATGGCTAAAAATGATGGAGAATGGAGGGAGTGGAAGGTTCCTACCTATTATATGCGAATGATTTGGCATTGTGGTGGGTGAATCTGAAGAGAGTTTTGTGTGGCCCGGTGTGAGAGTGGGTGGGAGCGGTGAATGAGGATGTGAGGTGGTAGATTGTCAGAGCACAAGGCGTTGTGAGTGAGGACAGGTTATAGGTCAGAGGTTATTAGACTGCAGGAGTGTCAAGACACGCGGCCATCAATGCTTTCCATTGGCCAGCCATGAAATTTAAAGAATTTCAAGATAATTTATTATTGAGTTTCAAATATTGAATCAACTAAAATATATTTATTATTAAATAATATATCTATATATAATATATAATATATTCATAATATTACGATATAAAACATATTATATGTAATATATATATATATATTTATATTTATATCTATATATATATATATATATATATATATAGTATATAATATTATATATATATATATATTATATATATATATATTTGCGGCCCACGAGGACTGTTTTGTGTCAGTGTGGCATTCCACGGTAAATGAGTTTGAAACCCCTGAGCTACTGAATTATATTGGATGGGACTGGAAATCTGGAAATCCTGGAATCCTGGTGAGTTTAAAACTACCTATATATTTATGGAAGTGGTTAAGTGCAGCAAAATGTATCTGAATAAAAATTTAAAAACAAAGATATTAAATTAAATTAAAAATCATTAAATGCAATCGGAAAATAAATATATATATATATATATATATATATATATTATATATTATAAGTATTTAATATTATACTCATATTTTACAGCTTGATTTATATATATATATAATAATAATAATATTATATATATATATATATATACTATATAATATATATATATATATATATATATATTATTATAATATATAATGTTTAGGAAATACGTCCATGCAAGGGGAAATATACATGCATACGCACACGAAACGCACCCCGCAGCACTACGCCACGCATACACACACACTTATATATATAATATATTATATATATATATATATATTTTATAGATATATTATAGTTATATTTTATAGTATATGTATTTTATTTTGTTATTATGTATCTATGTATATAATTTAGTATATATATATACCCGTATACGTACTTACATGCATGGAAAGATACAAACATACACGCGGTGCGCACATACATACGTATGTAAATTTTTTCGTCGTTGTGCCGGTGCGCGCCGCTGCCGAGTTGGTGTATGCGTAACGTCCTCTCCGAGTCCTGGTCGCTCGCCTTTCAACTGATTTTAAATATGAAATGCAAAAGGGGTAAAAAGGAGGGTAAAGAGGGGAAGAAGGGAGATATTGACAAGAAATGATTTAATTCCTTGTCTTGAAGCTCACTTCAAGATGGAGTTGTAAGGTATTACTGCCATTATCACGTTTAAAGAACATGGCGTGGGAATCCAAGAGGTAAGAAGACTTGGAAAGAAAAAAAGATTAATTATCTTTTATACAGAGGGGAATATTATGAGAAGCCTATAGACCAAAGAACAAAGCTTTGGTTACAACTCTTTCTTTAAACTAATTATCATTTTAAAAGAACTTATTACATTTAAACTAAAAGGGTTAGCCGTGTCATATGTAAATTAATAAGTTTATACTAAGGTACTGACAAGAACTGGTGTCATTACAATGAACATCTGGTGCTTTGGTTTTACACTGGAAAGATACAGTTCAACACTGTTACATGATGGGGAAGAAACACATACACATACATTCATACTACATACATACATATATACATACATGCATAGTATATATATATATATATATAATATAGATATATAATATATATTATATATAGTATATATATATATATGGATATATATATAATATAGCATATATATATATATATATATCTATAAATATATATATATAATTATATTATATAAGAATCTCTTCTAATAACTTAACTAACTAATACGCTAAACGCGGCACAAGGCCTGGCGAGGACTTGTAGGTAAGTTAGGGTGAGGATGCTCGCGCACGTGCAAATCTAGTCCGGTATTAGGAAACTAATCCGACTATCTCTTTGACAGGAGAATGAGAGTGTGGATAGCAAAAAACAATTCGACAGATACCTAAAGGCTATAATGTGATCGCAAACAGGATATGATGTACAACAGAATACTATATAAAATCTAGTATAATGTCGAATGTTGGTCGATCGGCCGCTGGTGGAAGGAGTGGCACTAAAAAAAAACAACAACAAACAAACAAACAACAGAACAACAAACACAACAAACAAACAACAAACAAACTAACTAACTACTACTAACTAACTAACTAATAACTAACTAAATTACTAACTAACTAACTAATAACTAACTACTCTCCCTATTCTATGACTAATAATAACTAACTAACTAACTAACTAACTAACTAACTAACTAACTAACTAACTACTAACTACTAATACTACTTAACTCTAACTACTAACTAACTACTAACTACTAACCTAACCTAACTAACTTAACTAACTAACTTCTAACTAACTAACTAACTGAATAACTAACTAACTTAACTACATAAATAACTAATAACTAACGTAACTAACTACGTAATAATACTAACTAACTAACTAACTAAGCTACTAACTAACTAACGTAATAACTAACTGAACTTACTAACTAAAACTAATACTAACCGTACTAACTAACTAGACGTACTAAATAACTGACTAACTAAGAATAACCATAACTAACTAATAACCTACATCGCAATTGACGAGACTAACTAAACTAACTACTATAACTAACCTAACTAACTAAACTAACTACTAAGCTAACTAACTAACTGAACTAAACTAACTACTGACTTACTAACTATAACTAACTAACTAACTAACTAACTAACTAACTAATAAACTAACTACTAACTAACTAATAATACTAAGCTAACTAACTAGACTAACTACTAATAACTAACTACTTAACTACTACTACTAACTACTAGCTGCTACTAACTAACTACTAACCTAACAATGACTGACTAACTAACTAACTATATAACTAACTACTAACTAATAACTAATAACTACTAACTAACTAACTAATAATAATAACTACTTTTAACTAATAACTACTAACTAATAACTAACTAACTAACTACTAACTAACTAACTAACTAAACTAACTAACTAACTAACTAACTAACTAACTAACTAACTACTAACTAACTCTAATATAACTAACTAACTCATAACTAACTAACTGAATCTAACTAACTAACTAACTAATAACTAACTAACTAACTAACTAACTAGATTTTAAATCTAACTAACTAACTAACTACATAACTAACTAACTACTAACTACTAACTAACTACTAACTAACTAACAAACTAACTACGCACTACAAAACTTGTAACTAACAAACTGCTAACTACCTTTCTAACTCTCCATATATATATAACTTTTTCAGTAATTCAAGACTACTAACTACTACTAACTACTAACTACTAACTAACTAAACTTAACTAACTATACGTAACTAAATAGATATCAAGTCATTGCCGAAATTGTCTTGGAATTTCATAAGATCGTTCATATTTAAATTTATATACATTCTCGTTTTCTTTTTATAAAACGTATACTAAATATATTTGTGTTGACTGATTTTATTTTATGTTTTCATTTTAATTTATTTTTATTCAAAAAAGAATCTATTTTTTCTAAAGCTTTTATTTATTTTTGCGTACTTTTATTTAGAAACTTTTTGTTTTTAACTTAAATTTCTTAGTCATTTTTTATGTTTACAACGTAAAAAATTTGCGTTTTACATACACTAAAACGTAAGCAGTAAATCAGTAAAGTCAGTAAATCAAACCACCAGTACATACCCTAAATTAGTAAATTCAGTAAACTCAGTAAAATCAACTGCCTTCAGCCACCACTCCTACTTCATGATTATTGGATATGTCTATTGATTCTTATTGATCTATTAATCTATTTGATTATTGATTTAAGTCATCATGTTATGTTAAAATTGTTATGGTTTTAGCATTACCCTAAAGCAGTAAAATCGAGTAATCAGTAAATAGAGTACATCAGCTACCCTCCTTCCATTCGTGATTCTATTGATTCTATCGTCTAAATGATGCTAGTTGAATCTATTGGATCGTAAATGATCTATTGATCTATTGATCTATTGATTCAAGTCAATTTTTGTTAAAATTGTTATGTTTTTACTACCTATAGCAGGTAAACGAGTACAATCAGTAAATCAACTGTCTCCAATACCCTCTGTTCATTCGTGATCTATTGATCTATGATCTAATTGTCTATTGTCTATTGTCTATTGGTGCTATTGATTCAAGTCATATTTTTTTGTTAATTGATTAGTGTCTTTACATAAACCTTAGAAGCAGTAAGCAGGTAAATCATTAATCAAAACTGTCTACCATACCTACTACCTTGACCATGATCTATTGATTATTGATCTATTGATTCAGGTCCTCATTATCTCTCTTAGTATAATAAAAACTTTTTCGATTTTCCGAAAAGAAAAAGTTTTTATTTTAAAGCGCATCTTTATAACATAAGGTGCACTCACCTTACTCAGTTTTACATATACTTGTTTAGCAATCTAATATATTTACAAGGTTTTATTAAAAGAAATTATTTAAACCAGTGTTTTTCTGAACTTCACGTACGATTCTTAAAAGGACTGATAGGTTGTAGCAGGGAAGATAAGTTACTTTGACATTTGAACATTATTATATTTTAAAAAAGATGTTACATAATGAATACTAAACATAAAATCTACATGCAGAGAGAGTCAAGGAAATATAAACATTATTTTTATCTTATACAGTGGCTATCCAGTGTCCATTGTTCAAACATCCCGAGGAGAAGTGTTGAGGATAAGTCCAAGTCCGACAAATTTACAGAACCGAAGTTCCAGAAGCGAATACACCTAAAGATCTTCTTTCGTTTCTAAAGGCAATTATATTTCTTCTTCATTCATTTTTAATAATTTAAAGATATATTGTAGAGCTCTGTCAATCTCGATGATTTGGAGAATGTTCCAAATACACAGAACTGAGATTGAGGATTGTCAAACTGTTGTCCAAGATTTTGAGACTTAACCCTAAGTGTTTCTTTTCTTTAGGATATGTGATAAATCAGATGATAAGCATTGACAAGCTGAAAGATCAGGGCTGTGAGATTCGTACGCATTAAATTACTGGTTTTCAGCATAAGTATTCGAGATCAACACTGTACGTTATCGGCTGCAGGTAGCAGTATTGGCATAAATCGTAAAAAGGGACGCGAACATTGAGAATTGAGCCTTCGTATATCTCTCATATCACGACGTATGTTGCATTCACATGCCAAATGATACCCTAGTCCGAATGGGTAATTTTAAAGGCGGACTTATCCGTAGTTTTCCAGAATAGGCGTGTGTTCTAAATTGTCCTATTATTAACTCAGATGGTAGGCACATTGGATGATGTTGGTATAATTATACTCGATAATCTTGGGTAAAGTTAAAATTTTAGTCTCAATTCTCTTGATTGGATATGTTTTGCTGTATCAGTCAAAAGAGATTTCTCTATTTCATATGTTTTAAAGGGAGATAATTTCACTTTCGTTTAAATGATAACATCAGTAATTTGAAAAAAGGCTTTGGAGCGGTAGTTGTGGCTGTGGGCGTTGCCTTTGAACATTAGGAGAAACTGTGGAGTTATCTAGTTAACTGATGGGTGTCCATGAATGGTGAGAATAAGTGTTTCCTGATTAGAATATATCACCGTTTACACGTCATAATATTAATACGTGTTATTTTTAGTTTTAGCGGCGATATCCCTGTGTTTCTCTACATCTTTTAATTGTAATTTCCACAT
The DNA here is from genome assembly GCA_015478945.1 of Trachelipus rathkii. Taxonomy (NCBI): domain Eukaryota; kingdom Metazoa; phylum Arthropoda; class Malacostraca; order Isopoda; family Trachelipodidae; genus Trachelipus; species Trachelipus rathkii. The sequence continues at coordinate 32,326 of JABUQX010113175.1, forward strand.
GATTGCAAATGGGACTGTTTGGCATCATCCGAATAATTTAGGACAGTCTCAATATAACTATAAGGGTAAATTGCAGCTGATGATCCTAGAGATTTTTCATTAAAAACAACTCAAGTTGATTGAAACATGTATGACAGGAAAATTGTGTCTCGTGGAATACTATGTTTCGTTTTGGTGAGATTTGAACATCTTCGTTACTAACTTAGTCTGTCAGTATATAAGAACAATTCGAGGATCAGATATTGGTACAAGAAGTGCAAGGGATATTTGGAATTCGAGAGGTGCGATCGGTATATTGTGATTGCCGTGAACGGGTTATACTAATAAATTGGATCACCACACTGGTTTGTGTAGGTTCCAGAGAGAGATCCAATTTCGCTCTGACAGAAAGTCTGGCTAGAGGGATTGGAGGAAATGCATCTTGGCTGGCACATCGCTTGAACGTATAATGAGGAGAGAATTGTTTAAACATTCCTTATAAACGAAATAGAGATGTAGTGTTATTATTATATTATGTAAAAATATATAAACTATCAATGTTATTAGAGAGCAAACACATAATACATTTTTTTCTTTAGTGGTCTTTTCCTATTCCTCTTTACAGGTTTTTTTACGCACCTACACTTGAAGTCACTTACGACGTATTATTTCGTTTAAGCATCAATCTAATTTCATTGAAACATCGCTTAGTGATGTTTTTTACAGGCGCTGAGGTCACCAGCATAATATCTGGATGTATCTATGCCAGTCCTCGCTGCTTTTTTAGCATATTTTACGCTCCTGATTTAAACAAAGGGATAGCAGTCTGAACAAACGAAGAAAAAATCCGAGTTTAGAAACAGTATCCTCTGTCATTCTTGATCCCTGAAGACTGATTTCTCTTCTTTTTAATTATTTACCGAGTTCTTTTTTATGTGTATTTACACACTGCTGTCCAATTGTGAGATGGGTATGGATTGCCCTTTCACGTCTTAATATCTAAATACGAATAGTATAGATTGATATGTATAGCAGAATAAGATAGTGAAATTTGGAAAGCTTATAACTCTATTAACCTTTAGGAAATGACTACTCTTAAACAAAGGGCTTTAGTATTTCCAATACTGATGATCATTAATATTTGTATAAACTAGGCCATACAGGGTCTTTGAACATTTAAGAAGGCATGCATACATGTAATGAATTCGGTGGTCATTTTTTGTGCATACTCTTCCATCGTAAGGGATATAACGTTTAGATCCTTTAAGAGATGGTTTGATTCGTTTATTTTCCTATTGAGTCTGCATGTGGTACTACATTTAGCGAAACAGGTGAAGTCGGAAAATAAAATAAACCTTCATTTTCAGGTTTACTCGAGCTTAGTCTTTTAAGTGATTAACGCGTTATCTTCGTTAACGGATTTAACAAGAACACTAATTGCTTTACATAACTGACTTGATTCAAATTGTTTGTTTAAGTCTAATGAACATAGTAACGCGATTGTGTAAAGCCCGGCTTATGAAATTAGTTTTTCAGTAGAATATTTGTTTTGACCATGCTCGATAAATGTAATATTAGCTTTAATTTTTAATACATTTTTAACATGCTTAACATTTCTAATATCATAATGCATATGTGGCTGCCAAATCAGGCAATATTCTCTATCCTTGGCGTCGGAGAATTATTTGCTTAAACCAGCATTCATGACATTTTCTTCTCCGTTTAGGGTTTGCAATAAATTGGTTGTGATAGTCTGATTTTATTTTTAGGATGTAGATCCATAGAAGCGATGACGCTAACGTTAAAGAATGATCTTCACTTTCATGTTCAAAAGTACTTGATCATTGTTTTCTAATTTTCTAGCATTTGATATCACTATTAAACTCACTGGGTAACTATCATTTGACAGATACTGGTTTATTTTTTTTTTCCTTTAGATCCTATATTTTTTCTATTTTATATTTTACTCTTAGGATCAAACTTATTTTCTGTATTTCCTCTTCTGCAGAACCTTCTTTTTATTTTTCACATCTAAATCCTCAAGATAGTTTAATTTTAACCCATCTCTCGATAATTCTCTGATGGTATTACTTTAAAAACTTCTCCTGACCATCCTGCTTCGAACCCTTTTCTGAAATTTTCATCAGCCCTAGAAATTCAGCTAATGTCCTACTTTACTACCAGTGTTATTTTTATTTTTCCGGCATTGTGTTGATAGGTACGAGGGTTTTTTTTTCCATCTCTAGGGGGGTTTTTATTGTTATATGATAAGACCTATTATAAGATAAGCAGTCTTGCGTATATTAATATATTTAAATGTATTCATCTTCGTGAAATACCCATGCATTTTTCTTTTATAGTTCTTTGTACTCTTTCCACTATTGGCAGCCTTATAACTGAGTAGCGTATTGTGTAACCTATATATCTCTGTATATTTTCTGAAACTCTTACCTAAAATTTTTGTACTTTATCTGACCACATCATTTGAGGATATCTGCCTCTTTCATTTATAATTTTATGCTGTGACTGATGTCGCAACAGTCTTTGATTTTTTATCCTTTAAAACCTTAACATAAGTATCTGGAATATACATTAATGTACAACGACTGTATTGATGCCCTTCATTGTAAACTTTATTTTTTATATTTCATTTAAATCAAGTTGCCATACATTATCTAAGTGGGGGCCTATGGTTTTTCGTATTGGAAATTTTTCCCGTATAGGTTTTATGTAGTGTAAAAGCATCCTCCCCTTGTAAATAATTTTTCAAGTTCTTTTTTATTAATTGCGGAAAAGCGAACCTTGAAAAACCACCGTAACTGTAGGCTGTTTCACATCAAAGTAATATTTATCGACCGCCTCCTTAGCTTCCATGACTCACAATGACGTTAAGGATAAATTATATTTGATTTTATACCGAAAGGTGATATAAAAACCGATGTCACATATGAAATATTTTAATTTTTAATTACAAGAATAATATTAACTATTTTAAATTACAATCTAAAAAACATAGCAGATGTATATTTATGCTTTTAGGTTATATACTAATTTTAAATTACAAATACTACAATCACATAAAATTACATACATAGTTAGGACTATGCCATTTTGAAGCAATGTATGGCTTTTTTCTTCTTATTCCTGCACTTGAACGTAATGTACTTCTCTTATCATTTTTAATCTATCCGATGCAAAAAGAAGTACCAGAGCTCACGTCAGGCTAGGAGACATTGGAATATTATCCAGTTCCGTAATCTTTGTTTATTTGGATTAAAGTTCTCGGAAATTAATAGTTTGAAGTTTTGTTGATCCTGCTCCACATGTCACGGGCAGCTTCTTCAACAGCGAGAGATCAGATAGTAGTCAACAATTATTCGATCCTGCTCTTGTTCTCCTTAGTTAATGATTTGCCGAGCTCATCCAGGTAAGCTGATCTTTAAATCTTATATAGCTAACGAGTTTCTTATTCCTCATGGGTAAGATTTCCTTAATATAATGTTTAAAATTATTATCTTTTTCACATCAATCTTAGTATTTGCATCTGGAGCTGTATCCGCTTTAGATCATCAATTTATGCTTTTAGATCTGTAAACAAATGAATATGCATTTGCAATATGGAATGCTTTTTTTTTTCAATTAAATGTTAACATCAGAGTTTAATAATCGACACAATTCCTTCTCGTAATTATTTATCTTTTCACTTGTGGATCATAATAACTGAAAGGCTGCTGTTGAATCAATTTGGTTGATAAGGGTTTATATCGATTGTTGCGTTGAGGTGATTGATTGAGTCGTCGATATGTTGTTGATGTTGTTGCCTGTTGTTGTTGTTGTTTGTTGTTGATGTTGTTGTTGTTGTTGTTGTTGTTGTTGTTGTTGTTGTTGTTGTTGATGATGCTGTTGCAGATGTAGGGTTTTGTACTATACATTTCTCTTCTCATAAGTCGCATAAAATAAAAAACTCCTCTGTCATTGTTGGGTATCCACATAGATATCAAGGAACTAATGACGGAAGATATTAAAGGTAGGAACACTCCGCTTCTTTATGTAATAGCTTCTTTTTAGTTTTAACTTTTTTTTACGTTACAAATGAGTCTTTTTAATGATGTTTTTATAACGACGTAACTTTAACTTCTGAGGTTTATTTAAGGAAACATTCTCATTTATAAGATTTAGATAGACTTCTCATACACACTTGAACAATTTGTCACTTCAAAGATAGAGGAAATATAGGTTCAGAGTTTGTACAAATTTTCTCAATATCATACATAATTTACAACTAAAGTACTCATTATTCAGGTATGTATCCTGTCTCAACCTCTGTAGGTAAGATATTTGTAGCAGCAACATTCTATGCGTGTTCTTAGGATGAAGCTGCAGAGTAAATAACGTGAGGTATGACTTGTAACTTCTTTAATATACTTTTAGAACTCTTTACGTGAGTAGCGGAATTTGTGTGGCAAACATTGACTTGGCTTAATAGTCTCTTCTTATGCCCCAAAGCAGGATTAAATGACTGTGTATGTTAAAGGTATACGGCATGATTACTTATTTGATTGATAAATATATTTGGTTATAAAATATACAGTGACGTTTAAAATGATGAGAGTAACAGTAAAGAGTTTCTGCTTATCTCATTCATTATGCATTAATCGTCAAGGGTTATAATTTTATGACCTCTGGTAAACATTGAAGAGACTTTATATCGTATATACATTTATCGACATTGAATGTAAACATTTTTGTAATCATTAAACTTTTCTTGGTAAACACTGTAGCACCAAATGATTTTAACAGGCTTTTGCTCGAAAATCTCAACCTCTTTTAAAATGTTTAATAACAGAAAGGTTTTCCGCATCCTGTAGGATAGACACAAGTAGACATGTGCAGGAGTGGCGGAACATAACATGTTACCAGACGTTCACTATAGGTTGTAACCAAAAGACACTAATGAACAGAAAGGTTTACTACTCAGGAAAAACAAATTGCTTTTAAATACAACTTGAACGAGCTTTGCGGTACTTTTTATCAACCAAAACTTATCATTATTCATTATACTAAAGAGAAAGAGACTTGAATCAATAGATCAATGTTCAATAGATCAATAGATCAATAGATCATGGAATGGGAAGGAGGGTATGGAGGACAGTTTGATTTAACTGATTTACTGCTTTACTGCTATAGGTATGTAAAAATAACAATTTAACAAAACAATGACTTGAGTATAGATAGTAGATCATATAAGGATCATTAGATAAATTAGATCATAGATCACTGAAGGGAAGGGGTCTGGAGGAGTTTGATGCTTAGTCTGATTTACTGATTTTTGTTCTGCTTATAAGGTATAGTAACATACAATTTTACAAAAATAGAGGGGTGAATCAATAGATCAAGTAGATCAATAGATATTTAGATCAATAGCATAATCACGAATGAGGAGGTGGCTGGATGGTAACTTTGATTTACTGATTATACTGATTTACCTTAGGGTATGTAAAAATATAGAATTTAACAAAAAGTAGTGATGATGATAAATAGATCAATAGATCCAATAGATCAATAGATCATAGATCAATAGATCATTAGATCATGAGGTAGGGTGGCTGGATGCAGTTTGATTTACTGATGATGTTGAGGATGTTCCAAATAACAGATCTGAGATTGAGGATGTCAAACTTTGTCCAAATTTGAGACTTAACCCTAATGTTCCATTTTCATAGGATACTTGAGATGATAAGCTTTAAGTGATAAGATGCTGTGAAGATCGTAGCATATATTAACTGTTTTCAGATTAAGTTGAGATCAGCACGCTGTTCGCCGTTATGTGAGATACAGTATTGGCAAATATAAATGTAAAAAGGACGCGAACCATTGAGAATGTGAGCTTCGTTATATCATTCATATCACGACCTATGGTTTGACCATTCACATGCAACTGATGTCCGAAGTCCGAAAAGGGTAAATTTAAAGGCGGCCTTTCCATATTTCCAGAATAGGCGTCGTGTTCTACAATTCCATTATTAACATTCAGAGGTAAGCGACATTAATTTAAAATTACCCAAGCAAAGATCAAGGTCGGGTGAAATTAAAAATTTTAGTCTCATTCTCTGAATTGATATGAAGAGCTGAAGGAAAAAAATAGAGATTTTCTATTTCATATGTTTAAGGGAGATAATTCACTGTTAAGCGTATACATAAGTAAGCATCCAGTAATTTAAAAATAGGCTTTGGAGCGGTAGTCTGTGGTCTATGGCGTGCTTTTTGAACATTGGAGGCAACTGTGGAGTAGAGTGTTTTAACCTGATAGGGTGTCATGATGGTAAGAATAGTTTTCTGAGAATATATGCACGTTACACGTCCATAAAATATTCTACGATGTTATTTTGTAGTTTTTAGCGGCGATATCCCTGATGTTTTTCTTACATCTTTTAAAGTTGTAAATCCAGTGATTTGTAAACTGGGACTGTTTGGCATCATCCGAATAATTTAGGACAGTCTCAATATACTTCGATAAGGATAATTGCAGCTGAATGATCCTAGGAGATTTTATTCATGTTAAAAACGCTCAAGTGGAGTTGAAACATGTATACAGGAAATGTGTCGTCGTGGATACTTGTTTTCGGTTCGCTGTGAGATGTTTGAAACATCTTCGTTTACTATCTTAGCTTCAGATATAAAAAACACATTCGATGGGTCAAGATTTGGTCAGAAGTGCCAGGGATTGAATTCGAGAGGTGCATCGGTATTGTGTGATATAGCGTGAATCAGGGTTAATAACTCAATAAATTGGATTTCACTACATCTGGTTTTGTGTGGGTTCACAAGAGAGAGATCAATTCGCTCTTAACAGTATGGGCTAGAGGATGGAGGTAATGAGATCTTGCTGGGCAAGTGCTTGTTGCCTAGTCGAGGGAGATATGTTTAAGACATTCTTGAATATACAAAATAGATGTAGTGTAATATTATTATATGTAAAAAGTTTACCACATATTCAAGTGTTATTGGAGAGCAACACATCATACATTTTTTCTTAGTGGTCTTTCC
>JABUQX010113176.1:0-7500 GCA_015478945.1 Trachelipus rathkii
TAACCTTACCTAATCTAACCTAACCTAACCTAACCTAACCTAACGCTTGCGGCGGGCTGTACAGGAAAACTTAACCTAAATTAACCTAACCTAATTTTAACGGAGTCAACCACTTATAAATGTCATATCTATATATATATATATATATATATATATATATATATATTATATATATATATATATATATATATATATAATATATATATATATATATTATATATATATATATATATATATATATATATATATATATATAATTATATATATTATATATATAATTATATATATATATATATATATATATATATATATATATATATATTATTATATATATATATAATAATATATATATAATAATATATATATATATATATTATATATATACTATATATATATATATTATTATATATATATTATATATATATATATATATATATTATATATATATATATATATATATATATATATATATATATATATATATATATATATATATATTATATATATATATATATATATATATATATATATATATATATATATATATATATATGTGACTAAAAGTCTTAAAATTTAACTATCGCGTATAATCATTCCGCAATCAGCGATAGTTATTTTACTTCCGCATCCGCATGCCGCATCCGCACAGCATCCGCGGATGTTAAAAACTCACCATCCCATTAGCACCAATATATATATAATATATATATATATTTATATAATATAATAATAATATATATATATATATATATATATATATATCAATATATATATATATATAATTTATATTATATATATATAAATAATATAATATATATATATATATATATAATATATATGGGTTAAATAAAGGCAACCAAGTTGAAAGAAACGAACCAAAAACTGAGTCACAAAAGAAGTAATATTTTTATCTCCGAAGTCATCGATGAAATAACACTTTTTAAGTTGGCTGCGAGTAAAACTGTCATTTTCGTTCCTTCCTTCGCCCATTTTTATGGGATAACTCACATTCTTGAACTTAAACTGTTTTCAGATGTTTTACTCCTTAAGTTAATGGTTTGTATTATTTTAGTTGTTTGTTCTATGTCTGCCTTATCTTTATTTTTAAAGTTATTTTATATTTTTTTTATGTAGTTCAGAGGAGAAGTGAAGTGGAATGTTTATATGTAAGAGTAGAATATGGTTTTATTTATTATATATATAATTATATAGTTGAATAGCACTTCGTGAGCAAAATTACGATTTAACCTGAACAGAGTAATACGATGAGAGATGATGTGAGAATAAACTCTTAGTGATAGCTATATAATGAAGAGATTGTCACTTATTTATAGTTAAGATAAATAAGAATAGAAGAAATAAGAGATAAATGAATACAGATTTGAGAGATATAAGGAGGAGGTAATTGGTGGAGATTTTACCAAGGGAATAGGAAGCTCTTCTGGAAAGAAGTATAGAAAGGTTTAATAAGGTAGAGTGAGTAAAAGAATAATCTTCATGAATGTATAATGATAGAGGTATAGTATTATTATTCAGTAGTGACTTGTGAGATAGAATATAATTAGGTATATGCGATGATGATTGTGTGAAGAGAACTAACTTTCTGAGTATAATTAGTTAGTACATAAATCATTATAAGCTAAGTATAAGAAAGTGAGGTAAGGTGAAAAGTGTGTGGGTTTTAGTGAGATGGGTGGTAAAGAAATAACTATAACTGTATGTATTTATTTGGAGGGGTATGAGGTATAATATGAGTTATATATAGAGAAAGTTGAAGAATAGGCAAATCTCAAGTATATATATATATTATAGAATGGAATTAATTACAAATATATACGTGTGAAAATGATCTAAATAGAATGGATTCACGTGAGAGATTGTGGATTGACTGGATATGGAAGTTTAGGCATATAAAAATGCAGTGATTTTATATTGTGAGAGTATATACATATAGTTATCTACGTGAAAGGAATTGGAGAGTAGTAATAATTATAGTACATACTACTCACTTATAATATTAATAAAGGTAGTAGGGCACTGCAGGAACTATAGGTGATAATTATATATATATAAGTGAGTTTCTCGGTAGTGTTGTAGGAAGATATATTCTGGTATTTGGTTGAAAAGAGTGTGTCAATGAATGAATGGACTTGTGAGTTGGTCAGTGAGACAGAATCAAGGTGTATGTTTTAGTAGTAGTATAAGATAATGGATGTGTTATGAGATTCAATATTTTCTAACAATTGATAAACATAATATTGAGTAGATGAGAATGATAATGTGAGTATTTTAGAGTTTTTATATATAGACTTTCAAAAGCATATTAGGTCTATAATATTATATATAATAGGAGTAAGGAGTATATATCCTTGAGTCTATAGAAAAGTTAGGTATTTAATAATATGGTGAGTGTAGAGATGTATTAGCTTCTACTATTATAGATAGGTGTGATATCAAAAGTATATCTGTATGAATGACTATGATGAAACACGTGTGTAAAATTGAATGAGTTGAAAGCGTATACGTTTATTATTAATTAGTTGAGTGAGACAGGATGTGTTATGTCTCCTTAGTTATTTAATTTTGTATATGGATGGGGATTATGAAAGAATTAAAAGATACTGGAGTGACGTGTGATTAGACGAATGGTGACTAGACTTTGAATAGTGTCGTACTATACTGACGAAACAGAGTGGAGGATATACTACTACGTTTGACAAATTGGTAACTCTAATGATATTGATTTTTAGTGTGAGACTCAAAATATCATATGAGAAAGTGAATAAGTTTATAGAATAAATGTGAGAGTGAAATCATAATAATAAAAAGATAGTATATATAAGCATATAATAATAAATGGAGATGAGTAGTGTGTAAATAAGGATAGAGAGTGAAGTGTATATTTAATAGAGATATATTAGAGTCATGAATAAGTGAGATTATAATGGAGATGAGTTGATAAATATAAATGATATTGAGTTGAGATAATAATAATAATTGCAGAATAGATAGATGCTATGCATAAAAATAATAATTAGAGTATGTAATAAGAATCATAATAATTGAGAAAATGAGGTTGAATAATAGATCAATTGGAAATAGTATAACTTGAATTATATATAATAATATATTAGAATATGATTTAGGTAATATAATAAATAGAGAGTGAAATAGGTATTATATAATGCAAGAATATATGTAATGAGAGTCAGATAAATTGTAATGGATATGGAATAAATAAGAATTAGGAGCTAATGATGACTATAGATATATTAATTAGTGTGAATAAAAAGTAGTGAATAATAGTTCATTATGTATGAGCGCTATGCGAGAGATTATTAACTATATGAAGTTGATATTAAATTGTAATGTTATTAATAATAATAATAATAATAAAAATAATAAGTGAGTGAGATGGAGTAGATGTAAATGAGCATAAGTAAGATAAAACTTAATAATGGTGATTTAGAGTGAAAATTAAAGAGATTTATATCACAATAATGGAGATAAAATTCTGATATATTTAAGATATGAAGTGAGATAATAATCAATACTCATATAAATGAGGTAATGAGATGAATTGGTTGGTATATGATAGTAGAAATAGTTTGTGACATAATGAGGAATAAACGTGTCTTATGGAGTAGTAATGTAGGTATATGCGTGCAGAACGAAGAGAGGTGAAGTTAGATATAAACCACTCACTCACTCATAAGTCATAAGACAATTTATTATGGACATGAAAAGTTGAATGAGTGATGTATTAGTACTTATTAGTTAAATTAATACGAACTGGGTTGAGTAACTAACGATTATGATATTCTTTATTAGTGTGTGTAGATATTGATTGAGGATCTTATGGAGTCTCTTGAGAAGATATATAATTAGGTATTATTGAATAGTTATTATTTATATTTCAGTATATTTAATTGAGTGAGTGATATAGTGGAGTTTGTGAATTCGAGGCCGAAGTGATAAGATAAAGTTATAAATAATGAAAGTAGAATGGTTCGAAGAGTTTATTGAGTGTAGAAGGGGATATAGTGATTTATGTGGGCGTGACTCACTGGTTATTACTTATTAGATAGGATTAGATGACTCTCATACTTACATTACCATTTTGATACGATTTATAATCCATTAAACTTGATTGAGATTGATCTGTGTGATCACTAGTCAAGTTATATCGTTTTTGAAACCAATTAGGCTTTGTAATATTTTTTAAATTTTCTCTATCCACTTAGTGAGTGAGTGCTAACGATAGCTCTTCACTATATCATATTATTGTAGTATAATATTTGAGTAGGGTTAACGGTTATTAATTATATTTACATGTTCTTTATTATATTTATATTATAAAAATAATATAATAATTCTTATGTTTATACCTTATATCTCTGGAATATATGTTACATTTAGTGAGTTCATCATTATCTCACTCATTCATATTTATTTTATTTACTCTACTACTCTCATATTCCCAATCTGATAGTTTTATATAAATGAGTATAGTATAACGTATCATTGATGATGTATTATGTGATTTATATATTAATATATATATTAATAATTTACTATTTAATTAGATTTATTATTTTATATTGCTTATATATATATGTAGTTTAAGAAACTTGCAATGTGTCTTCATTTACATATAAATATTAAATTTATTCTTATTGATTTAATATGAAATAGAGCACTCATATAGTTAATAATTTACTAGAAAGGGTATAAAAGTTATATAAAAGTGTGAGATAATATTGTTCTTATAATTTAATTTTGCGAAAATTGATTATATACACAGAATATATATATTTGATATGAGTGTTATATAATATTATATTTTATACTTAAACTCAGGATACCATGTAAATTTGTGTGATGCATACTTTGAATCTTTAGAGTGACTTGTATCAAGACATATAGATCTCCATGCTAAACTAACAGGAAAGGTTATTCGTTGAATAGCATAAAGTGCACGGTCTCTAGTGTGAAATACTATGCAGTTAACGTATATCTCCCTTCGATATTGGAGAATACCATCAATATACTCTACAAAAAAAAATATATATATATAAACTTTTTCACATATCTCAAATATCATATAATATGCATGCTCTCTCCCAGTCATAGATCTCTGAAACAGGAGTGTTTCTTCTAATAATATTATAGGAGAGAGTCTCTGTGAGCTCGACAACAGTGTGTATATAGAAAGTGTAGTCGAGAAAAATGTTTCTAAAGAAGAATGTATTATTAACCTCCGGAGAAGAAGTAATACACCCCCAATGGTAGAGTGTGGAGCCACTTATAATGTCACAAGAAATGTATATTCGGAGAGAGTGTGAGTATGATAAAAATAGTCAAATTCTCTCTTGAGAGAAATATTAGAGAGTTGATTTCGAGATGCTCATTGTCTCATAGTTTTATTTAATTACGTTAATGAATATCATATAAAAACATACTTTCTTATTCATGAATTTTATTTTGTTGAAAAACTTTTTGAGAAACTCTTTATTTCTAAATGAGGAGAGATATAATTTATTTGGAGATGCAATTTATATATATATATATTATATATCACTACTCTAAAATTTTCTTCCTCTAAATCAATAGTGATCTGATATTTTTATTTCAATTCAATTATTGAATACATCTATGTAATAGGAGTAAAATATTGTGAGTTTTCTTTATCTGTGAGTGAGTGATATGGTGAAATAAGATATAATTTAGTAATTAGAATATGATATAATATAATAATATAAATTAATATATAATATAATATAAATTATAAATATATATATATAAATTCAATAATAATATATATAATAATATAATATATATAATAATAATAAATAATTAAATTATAAATATATTAAATAATAATGAATAAATACATATATTATAATTTATCCTACTATTACTCATATTATGAGATACATTTTCAACAATGAATCTGTTCAAAGTTTTGACATTGTTTCTGAAATCTCTGACTTTCTAAGGGTTCATCTTTACATATATTACATCATCACTCTTAATAGGCATATATCACCATAATAAATACAATTTCAAAATATACTTATTGTTAATATTATATACAATGCCATAATATAATAATCATTTGCTACTATTATATGATAAAACATAATTTAATAATATGTTTTATTACTAATATATACTTTATTTAAAGGTCATAACTTTTCTATATATAAAATAGATATGAGTAGATTAATATATATATATATTGTTAGGTATCTTTATATAAAAAGTACAAAACATTGAGTGATATTCTCATATCTTCTATTTAGTATATTATGTTTTATGTACTCACTTACATTGTGAGATTTATGTATTGAGTTGAGTACAAATATTTGAGACTGAAATAATACTAGTAGCTAACCTAAAATTGAAAATTTGTAATAGTCTATTTATCCCATTTCTTACAATAGAAAAAAAAAAGAAGGAAACTGGAGAGCATTATCTTACACATTTACTTATTTATGATTAAACATATTAAAATTGTAGCTTTTTATATTATCTCTACAACCTTTACATTAAGGCAGTATATTCATCTATATATATCTCTGTCAAAAATATTATATCTAGGTAGTAAGCACGTACTAAAGTATAGACATAACCAACAGGGTTGTAGATATAGTGAGTGAGAAATAGGTTATATGAGTGATTATTAGGTTAAATGAAATGACTCATATCATAAAATATATGTGAGTAGTAGAATAAAATAATGAATCAATGGGATTTTATTGTTGGATAATAAATCAGTAGTAAATATGAGATATATATAATATTGCAGAATTAAAAATATAGCTATATTATATATATACAAGAGAATAAGTACTTTTGTATTATCAAGTATTATATGTTATAAAACCCTGTCCATTAAATATGATAAAATATATATCACTATTACCTATATATATATATATATATTAGTGTTATATTATTTCAATAGTACTATGTTATATATAGTATTATTAACCTATATAATAATAATGATTCTTATTTTCTTTTTGATTCGCAATCTACGGCGCGTATCAATTTTGTGAATTTACTAAATACTCTATAATATATATATATATTTATATATATATATTTATAATTATAATATATATATAAATATATATTTTAAAATATATATATATATATATATATTATATATATATATATATTATATATATATATTATTATATTATATAATTATATATATATATATATATATATATATAATATATATTTTTATATAATATATTTATATATATATATATATATATAATATATATATATATATATATATATATATATATATAGTATATATATACTATATATATATATATATATATATTAATATAATAATATATAATTTAAATAATATAATTTAATTATATAAAATGGGGTTTTTTTTTGTTAAAATTTGTGAATTTTTATACCTTTTCTAAATACTAATTAAAAAAACATTTTACAAATTTTAAAATAATAAGAAAA